>JASDQU010306670.1:46884-82688 GCA_032191745.1 Picea mariana
TATATATATATATATATATATATATATATATATATATAACAAAAATTTAAGATTTATAAGAGGTGAAAGTGAAGAAAATATTTCAAGTTGATTAAAAATAATTTTAAAGCTAATTCAAGAGAAAAAAAATGAACAAAAAAAATATTTTCTTATGAAGGTTGTTCAATTTCAAGTTATGGATTATTTACATTAAAAAGGAGTATTCAAAAAAGAGATGTTAACATCGTTATCAACGTAGACCATGATAAAAATTAGACTAATATTAATTTGACAAATCAGTTATTAATTCCAGAGCTGAATATAATTGAAAAGAAAGATATTTTTCAAAGGAAACAATATGAAATTAAGGAGTCACAAGTGACAATTGATGATTATGAATATATCTCTCAATTCAATGTTACAACTTAGTATAAAAAAAAGATTGACATAATTCTTGGATTACCCCGATTTAAAAGACTAGGTACCTTCATCTTAAACATAGAGACAAATTTTGTGGCGTTTCCCTATAAGAAGAAGATGATGACATTTCAAGACATTACTATGAAATCATATTCAATAGTACCTTCATCAAAAGCCCTAAAAGTCAGGAAAATCGAAGGGTTAGTGTTAAAAATACAAAAAGAATATGATGAAGTTATTGCAGATAAAAACGAAGAAATTTCTCATTTAAAAAAACACAGTCAAAAGCTACTTAATCAGATCAAAAAGTCAAAGAATTCAAAACAATGCATTCAAAAGTTGGAACAAGAAAATCAAGATCTCATGATTTTTTTATTAGAAACAGATCGAGAAAATCAAGATCTCAGAAAAAAATTATTAGAAAAAGATCAAGAATATTATCGCTTAAAGAATCTAAATCAAAGGTTGTTGGAACTAATCAAAATGCTAAAAGAAAAGAAACTTGAAAATCCAGACATTAAAAAAGTTGAAAAATCAAAAAATGAAGAGCTTGCACGCTTAAAGAATCATAATCAAAACCTACTCACACAAATCAAGAAGCTTAAAAATGATAAGTCACTGGAGAATAAGTTAGAACAATTTATCGAGAAGGAAGCATCGAAATCTTCAGGTGTTAAAATCCAAGTTGTGGAGAAGGGAACAAATAAAGGTCCAATGAATATCAGAACTCAAAAATATTCCAAGCCAGTTGGAGAAAAGACATATAAGGATGTTGGAGTACAAACAATTGAAGTTACAAGTGTATATACTAATAGAAATGCAGCTATCAACAAAGCAATATAGGAAGAAAATGAAATATCAAAAGTAAATCCTAAGCACACTACAAGTATAATAAAGGGAATTCATGTTGCCAAGACACCTTATCGACATCCCAATCACAAGAGCAAACACTTTATCCAGTCAAAGTATCAACATCACTCAGAAGGAAAACAATTGTCCTATCATCCGACAAATGTTAATACAAGTACAATTGAGAAAAAACTAATTGACGAATCATACAAGTACAATTTAGAATGGTCAGATACTTTCACAATTGGAAAACTTTGCTTAACACTTGGAAGTTCATATTGTCTCGTATCATCAACTATGGCAACTCCAAGAACAAAAAATGATGGGAAGACAATACAAGCCAAAGAAAAAGACATCAAGCCCTTCCATCTCTATGCTTTGAGGACAAAGCATTTCAAAAGGAAAAGACAATATTATGAATACAAATAGATATACATAAATACTAATAATTAATATTCAATAACTAAATATGTAATGAGGACACACTTTCTTGATGAAAGGTCATGTCTCTTCTGAAAGGGCACCCATATATATATATATATATATATATATATATATATATATATATAACCCTCATTCTCAGTTGTATTCATACATTTATTATATATATTGTTATCCACATGGATTTCTACATTGTATTCCAAATATTTTGGATATTTGATTGGTAAGCCAGATTTGTTTGTCACATTATTAACAAGTTTCTCTGGTTATTAAAAGAAAACAACAATTATGAGGGAGGGATGTGCCTTAAAAGAGCCTACTTTCAGCTTGTGGTTGTAACTATTATTGGAAATCAGCAATATTTCTAGGAAATAGTGCTCTAGTGTAGGTAATTTCCAGCAGGTTTGTGATCATAACTAGAAAGCAGCCAATATTTGGAAAAAGTGCACTCTAATAGAGGCTGTTTCAGTTTGCTGTCCATTGATTTAGAGCATGCATACAGTGGTACTGTCATTGGAAAATCGACTTGGACCATGGTCAACACATGCAAGGTAAAAACAGTAATGTGAGCAGATTTCATACTTCTAGCATGCAACTAAGTTTATCTCGGGGAAAGGGAGAGTTTCAGGGGCAGTAACAATCATGCGGAGAGCCAGTTAGTACACCGTGTAGAGGGGGTTCCACTTAAGTTCAATCCCTTTCTCTCTCTTTCACTCTTAGGGCACGCTCCACTCTCTTGGATTCTATAAAGAAGAGGTGGAGACCATTACAAGTTTCAGGAGCAGTTAGGCACCACAATCTCCCATCCTTCCAGATTTGATGGCACTTCCATTATTGCTTGCCAGAGATTGACATGGCATCCCTTGGTTTATTGTATCTATGGTTAATTTCTGCCTCTATATTAATATATCGGATGGATTTGACAAGCTTTTTCCTATCTCTTTGAATTTCGTGGTTGTTTCTCAAGAACAATCGTGCAGCAGGGCTTATGTTGTCATTTTTATGCACTTGTTTTGAATCTCTCTTTCAGTCAAGGCACATATTATCTCTCATTCTTTTCCATTTTGCTGATTAGAGAAACCAGTTCCACTCTCTGCAATTATATTTACAAGTTTTACCTGTTCTTGGGTGCTTTCTTGGTGCTTGAGGGCAGCTTAGTATCCCAATTTATTTCGACTTTATATGCAGATCTACACGCAGAAAAAACATCACACAAACAGCTTAGGGACACCCCCATGTGGCTGGAAAACCACCAGCTCGAATGGAGAGGCATCTAGCAATGACAAGGTTAAATAGCCTATAGTTATTTCATTGATATGCTCATTCTTCTTAGTGCATATTTTTGTGATAACAAGTACAGATCTGCAAACAGAATACACATAGAATAAACCTGCAGGTAGAGATTAATCAACAAAAAGGAAACACGCATTTAGATAAGAAAACACAGATACAAGGAAAAACACTAGGATGATTCATTGTAACAATCCTCCCTGCAGTCAGTACAAAGAACAGAGCAGCCCTGAAGGAACATCCCATCTCACTCCATATCCCATGGAATAAAACACATCTTCCTTCCTTTTATACACTCTCTAACTGATTTAACAGGTCAATCCCTTGCAATAATCACACTATTAGGAGTCAGGACACCAATTCTGTTCCATTACAAGAAAGTTCCAGTTTCATTATCAAACACTTTCCATATTCCAAAAGGTTTAATGGAATAGCTAATCCTAATAACAATTGCACAAATGATCATAAGCACAAAAACAAGAAGCACAATTTTTATTGATACGAGGATGATGGAAGCAGAGCATTAACAGAGATTTGATAAAAATGCACATATATATAATCCAATTTTTGACACTTGATCTTCTAATTCCTATATCTCCCCTGCCTAATTTCCTATTCACTTACACATATGTAGACTCGCTATATTTATGCATATTTTCTTGCGTTCTAACTAAATAGGCACTTCATAAAACAATACTGAAATTGTAAAATCTGTAGGAATTCTTCAAGAGGCAAACCATAAACATTGTTGCACATGATGTGCTTTTATTCTGAAGTTCAATATTTCATGAAAACTGCTTCAGGTCTATCAGAATATCACACAGGCAAATGGCTATCAAAAATATACATTAACATCGACAACAGGAAGATCTGCACAATAACTTGTTTTTAGTCCATATAATCTATCGAGCTGAGATGGGAAATTCTCATATTACTACCCTGGCCTTCTTGAAACTGAGTGATCTTGCAGATTTTTATTTTGTAGCCAGAAAGCATTCTAATGTTTAATGAGCCTGTGCCTGAAATAATCCGTCCCTAATCTGCTCAGCAACATCACAAACTGCACCAGGTCCATGGGGGATGAATACTGAAGATGATTTTGAAGATGCCCCTATCTCTTTCATTGTGTCAAAATACTGTGTCACCAAGATCATGTCCATCACATCTTTTGCAGTTGTCTCAGGCACATTGACTGAGAAAGCAAGTACACTATCCCTAAGGCCATCCACAATTGCTTTCCGTTGACGAGCAATACCCAAACCAGACAAATATTTTGCTTCTGCTTCAGCTTCTGCTCGTTTAACTTGCAAGATTTTCTCTGCCTCAGCTTTGTCTTGTGTTGCCACCCTCATTCTTGCAGCTGAAATCAAAATTCAATAGACAAGTTACAGGAATTAAATGGACAGTACTGTAAAAGAAATGTGAAAAAAGAGAAGACAACTAAACCAAAAATATGAAAAACTGAAGCAAAAACACAGGTTCATATGTTTTTTTTGTAAGGTTAATTCTTTAAGAAGATACTGGATTTAAAAGCAAATCTACATTAGTGATGCTATCCATAAAATACAAAGGTATGCCAAAGAATCTCTCTAAATAAAACAGGCATAGCTCCACAGAGAGTGTCTATATCTTTATTTCAAATATAGTAAAGAGCAAGAAATTAGCTTCGAGATGTATTTGTGTATACAGAATTCCATTCTAACTTCAATATGGCAGAGAATGCTTGCCTGCATTTATTTCATTCATTGCTTTCTTTACAGTTTCAGCAGGTACTACATCAATAATGAGAGTTTGCACTATCTCAAATCCATAGTTCGACATAGCCTGTATCCAAAAAGAAGACAAGATTCCAAAGAATGCTCAACTTCTTTTACCAAAACCAGAACAACCATCCACAAAATCATCACAGACAATGCAATAATCGTCCTTCAATATGCAAAGAATTTAAAGGTACTTTCCCCACTGAATATCGAACAAGAAACATGCAAGTATTTTTGAGTTTGTATTCATCCATATTTAACAACATAGACCAAACATGAACTGTCTTTCACTCTTTTCTTAGTTTTACCTTTTCGAGTTCGACTTCAACAGCTTTAGCAACGTCATTCTTTTGCTCAAAAACTTCATCCAAGTTCATCTTCGGGACGCTTGCCCGAATGACTGAACATGAAAACATGGACATGAGCTCAAACAGCAGTGCAACGGTTATGTAAAACAACAAAGGATGCCTTGGGCCATTGGATAACCCATAAAGTATATAAATAGATGCATCACAAAACCAACAGCTAATTTAGGCTACACCAATTGCCTTAATAGTTAACAAGTTTTCTTCTTTCAATCGAAAGATTGGAAATCATCATTTCTGACCTTCAGCTGTCTAGGATCTATCTAATGCAAAATACATGAATCAGTTACCATATAATCAAATTCAAATGGGGAGGCTGGTGTGTTTGAACTTTGAGGGGGTGTGGGCAGGGGGGGTGGACATCATTGACCTTGGTGGAAAACAAGAATATAAATATGCATGGGGGACATGCACTGGGACAAAAAATGATGCTGAGTCCCTAGCAACTTTCCAAGGTTTCAAGCTTCTGTCTCAAAGCATAGCAAGCAAGATTACAATTATAGGAGATTCGTCCCTAATCATAAACATCCCTCGCAACAAGGAAAGCATTTCTTCACCCCCAATTGCCAAAAATATCAATCAAGCGAAGATCATAATCAAGAAATTCAAAACGGTTGCCTTCATCCATGTACTCTGAATCAATAACTTCGGAGTGGACCAAATGGCAAATGAGGGAGTGCTTCTATGAGGGACTACTTCAAGTTTTTTGGAGGGAGGGGATCAATTCCATTTTGGATTTTCACCTATGATTACAACCTTAAAAATAATAAAATAATAGTTAAAATAATAAAAGAGTTACGATTTTTCAAAGAGAAAGAAAGAAAACTACTTTTTTTAATGGTATTTTCGAATTATCTCGTTGGATGCAGAATTAATTTCCACATCCAACGAGTACACACTCTGTATACTTTTGAAAGACCCACAACGAGATAAACTGGAAATACATGAAACAATGTGTTTCTTTTAACATGTTTCTTAAAAAAGAAACAAATTTTTTCATGTATTTCAAGTTTATCTCGCTGTGGGTCTATTAAAAGTATGCAAAGTGGGTACTCGTTGGATGCAAAAATTAATTCTGCATCCAACGAGATAAGGAGATAAGTCGAAAATATGATTAAAAAAAGTAGTTTTATTCCTTTCCCTCCAAAAATATTTACCCTTATGGTTGACATTATAATATTGAATCAGTACATTTTTTGTTTTTAGGCCCATTTTTTACCTCGAAATTCCCCTATTGAAAACAAGTAATTAATGAAATGGGAGGGAGGACAGATTCAACCACCCATGTCACCTCAAAGGGATGACTAAAGGTGGCTCATTACTTCCACCCCCCTTGTCACGATGCTGCACTGCCACTGCACGCAAGAAGGTAAGAGGGCCATTCAATATGCTGCCCCTTTCATCCCACCTTGGCATTTGAATGCAGCATCGAAGGAGTCCTCGGTCTGACTTGTGTAGGTGGGTGCTTCCCCCATTCATTTCCTCCTTGATGCAAGCAGAACAAAATCGCTCCCCTAAACAAACTGGGTCTCTCCCTTTGTCTTTACATCACCACCCTAGACTCTATTTTCAAATGATTAGGCTCTAGCCTTTCTCCTCACCGAGTCACCACTGAATTTTGTTTGCAATCTCAGTCTTCTATGGAATTGGATGTAGCTACCCTCCCATTAGAAATACAAAAGGTGTAGTAAGCACCTTGGAACAAGCAGGGATAAAACTCATAGCAGGCATTTTGGGGTTAAAAGACCTTCTCACTGGTAGGATTTCTTGGAACCAAGCCCCAAATGATCATCATTGCTACCAATGTTGTCTACATGTTAAGGATTTGTGAAAGGGTCTTAGGAAGTGCAAATGCACACCTAACTTTGGCTTGCTCCACTGCCACCCATGCGTCCCTCATGGCACATGGAAACAGGGTTGCCATAAGCACAAAGCCTACCAAAAGGCAAGAAGACACCCCCATGGACCAAAAGGATATCCAACATCATCTTCAATGTGTTCTGGAATGGCAACGTGAAGCCAAGGCCTCCTTGCACAGCATACAAGCCAAAAATGTTGTGTTGGAGGCCTCCTTAGAAGTAGCGGAAGCTCTCACTGTCTGCCTCTCAGGCTTTGTCAATTTCCCTATGCACAGGATGCTACCACCAGCCCATCCCCATACAGATGTTAATTGTCAAACAATCGAACCTTCAGGTTCTTTTGTCTTTATGGAATCTGTGGATTGTGCTTGTGATGGGCAATAAAAGTCCCTCTAAAATGTTATCTTCGTGTTTAATAGATGTATTTTGCTATTAGGCCAGTTTGTTTAGCAGCATAGCTGCCCAATTTTAGGTCGAAAGCCCTAGTTTTTTTGCGGATATCTGCTCTATAGAAGTCTTGAAGAGCACATGGGAAGGGATATATCTAACATGTTTTGTAATCTATGTGGACCAGGTAAAGCTGCCACCTTTCAACTAATATAAGCATATTCGTTTCATTAAAAAAAAATCAATCAAATTCAAATATTGATTGTCAATCCTTCTTAAAGATGATATCATTACATTCCATTTGCTTAAGTGAATTAGAAAATGGGAACAATTAACTAATACAAAACATAACATTTTTGCTTCACCAACTATGGATGTTCAAAAACACAAATTGTCGTAATTTCATCAGTGATGTTATCATAGTATGGTGGTAAGGCACATATTGATTTTCTCAACTCCACAAACAAGCTGAATTTATAATGTCCACAGAAACAAGTACATATGGAAGTGAAATTGAAGTTGGTTGCAATTCACAGCAGAGATATCAAAGGAAAATCCATAATTAAAATGCAGATACCTCTTACAAGGGTCCAAATTTACTGAAAAGAAGCTAAACAAGGTTAGTACATCAGCTGTCAAGCAAACTATACTCTGTATTGCATGGAGACCAGAACAGAATTGACAATCACTCATTGTTCCAAACACACATTTATTTTGTTGCACCATCAATTATACTTGACATCACCAATGTTTCTATCTGGAGTCTGGACCCTTGTACCTCTCCAATGACAGCACCTTTGCATGAAGATTTATTAGTACAAGATATTCTTGGAACAGATCATTGTGGCCAGCAGCATAATTTTGTGACTATGTTAGTAAGAAAGGATCTGAAATCTACCATCAAAGAAGCTTGGATTTGCTCCCTTGTATTGCTAAGCTTATAATAAGCATCCGCCACTTTCTCTAGAAGGGCACGGTATTGCACAGATGCAATTACAGTCACGAATACATTATCCTGCCACAATAAAAATGATCAATGCAAAGATCATTTGAATAAATAAAAAAACATATTTACCTCACTGCAGAGTCGCAGACACTAAGAATGTCTTTTATGCCTATGAAAGTTGCACTTTAAGGGAGACTAGTTCCAATTGTGCTTACTTTCCAAGATGAAAAAAGCTCATAAAATAGCATATGTATAAACGCCAAAAACACATCTACAGTAGGCTTTTGTTTTAAACTACAATTGTGCCGTAGAATAGAAACAAACTACACACCTTTGACTTTGACTCACATCGCACATCCAGTTTGTGTACTTGTAAGGAAAGATGACCTCCAATTTGACTCCCAAAACACCATGGCAGACAGTGGCATCCTGGCTCAAGAACTTCATCAAAGCGTCCAAATCTCTCCTTCATAGCCACAGTTGACTGTTTCACTTGTATACAGCATAATAACTGTCCCATTTTCTTTGTTACTCTACCTGTTTGACAATAGAATTAGAGTCAAGGACTCACTGAAGGTGTTGACACTCAGAACTGAAATGGGTTGCAGCAAATCAATCCCGAGGCAACCTCGAACCACTTTGGATTAGAAGCTGCCCTCTTCCAACCCGAGAGGGATCTCTCGAAAAATGTCACAAAATAAATTGAAGTAAGCGTGAAAACGGTGGGCAGATTTATGGGTGAATAATGGTCTTGGATTTTTGGAGTTTGGGGGTTAAACTAGGGAAAAGGTCCATTGGGCATGGAGTCAAATGAAAACCGAAGAAAGGAGACAATAGCAGAGATCATTTAACTTGCGGAAAGTGAGGCAAAGTAAGTCTATCTTTCAGCGCTTTGATAAATCAGGATGCGATAGCGGAAAGAAAAAGGAAAGGCCGACGTAGCAAAGTATATATGCAGAACTCTGAAAATGCAGATTGGTCTTACACCGCTGATAGTTGGTGCAGAGGAAAGACAATAAACAATTACAGAAAACCCAAATCCTTTCGTTATAGTAGTGGTCGTACTAAAGTATAACGAAGCACATCGGTTAGAAGAAAACAAAATGTACTGCAATCGTGATGGATTAAGGAAGACATAAAGGAATGATAACACATCAACTGTGAGTAAGGAGCGTATCGAATAAATTCCAAACAGATTTAACACAACCGAAGGAGAAGAAAACATGCTGAAAGAAATCAACCGTGATGAATCTCACAGTCACAAGGAAAAATCGTCTTTATTACTCCATTAATGGCTTACAAAATAACTCAGATTACAATGAAACCCTCTTGACAGAGGTCTTCCCCCCAGTGTTGCGCTCATGCGCGCTCCTTTTTTCAATTACATGAATCAATCTTTTTAAAAGAAAAAATAAAACTCTTTTGTTTAGAGGAATACGAAATGGTTCGCCTTCATGGAATTCTGCGACTGTTAGGTGCATCTGCCAGCTCTTGAACCGTTTCTAATTGTTTTGACAAGTGGGGTATCTATGATCCTTTGTATGATTTGATTTGAACACCGAGTGTCATCCTGCCTCGCATTGCGGCGGATGTTTTCGCTGTGGTGGAGAGCTTTGATACTGGCTTGCTTGTTCGCAGGTTGCCCAACAACGTCCGTCCTGCAGATACGTTAGCAGATTCATCCTCCTGTTGGTTAAGTTGATTATACAGCATTCTATCTCTTCTAGTTTCCTTCAAAACTTGTGGAGTTGCTTGTCGTGATAGAGTTGTTGCTTGAATCCTGCAGGCTCGGCTCCCTGAGAACAACTCCCGGAGACTGTAGGACTGAAAAGGAGTCCTCGAAAAAGACGACCATTAACTTGAGCTGTCATGAGGTACCCGGAATCGAACGCTGCATCTATTACACCTTGCACATCCGCTCCCACTAGGTTTGGGACAATGACCGTTGACAGTCTCTGCGATTGATCGACGCCGGGTTTAATCTCTACTCGTCCTGAATTGTGATTGTGAACAGTTAGAAAAGACTGTAACGATGGAGTTGATGAGACGCTTCGTTGTGGGATGCGTACATGCAGCAACTGCACAGCAGGTGGCAACCGTACGAGATGAGAACTAGTATCGATCACGTGGTTATGGTTGGCCGAGATTTGCTGAGAAACCTGTTGCTGCTGACAGACTTGAACCCCGCGCATCCTGTTTCCAGCTTCAGGATCCTGCTCAGACTACTCCGAAGGCGAAGATCGTTGAGACTGTTCTTCGTCTCCTAGTACATCTAGTCCAGTGTTCAAATGCAGCTTCTTTCGCCGCTTTGTTTGATTAGGTCTCTGCACAAAAAAAAAAACATGGCTCGGAATCCGTTTCAGCGTCTGCATGAAGTCCGGTATAATTATCATTTCCACCGAAGTGTCACTTGATATCATAACAGGAACGGAACAGATTTCCTCCAGCGACATTTTGACGGTGCTAGGGATCTTTTTACTGTACTCCTCTTCAAAAAATCGCGCCCTAACTGCAAGAAAATGATATCATCCAGTGGACGCTCGTCCTCTCCGCACCCGCCGTATATCGTAATGACGCCTTCGGCCAGCACGGCAGTGTGAGAGAATTGACCTTGTGGTTCCGGGCCGGAAAGTTCAAGCTGTATCCATGTGCAACCATTAATATCTAACATCCATACATCGTTGTAATACTCCCGATCTCCCACACCACCAATTACGTAAACCTTACTATCGATGACTGCACTAGCGTGCCCAGCTCGTACCCCTGGCGAATTCGAACCTTGGACCACCATCCTTGACCAAGTGAAGGTAAAGAGGCCCAATATATCGACGTCTCCCAGACTGTGAGATTCATCTACTACAGGGAGGGGGCACCATTGTCGTTTTGAGATGGATTTTGGTGAGTCGGGACCACAAATCTTCTCCAGAACCAATGCTTCATCCACACTCTACTAATATCTTCGATGGGCACGTCTTTGGTTTCAGGGAGAAAGAAGTAGACGAAGAGAGTCATGACGACCACCCCATCCAGCGAAGAAGAGAAAGATCCCGAATTTGAAGTGGTAGAGCATCGCCAAGAATGCCTACGCGATGACGAAGGTGAAGAGAAGATTTATTGAGACGGTGAGAATGGAAACAAACGTAGACAGAAAGTTCACGGGACCTGTTGTGACAGCAGACATGAGAGATGCATTGTCTCCAAAACCAATTGTCTTGAATAGCACCGACGCATAGAACATGATGGCGTTTATTCTTGTAAACTGCTGGAAGAAGGGAATGGCCACAGCCATAACTAGCTAAGACCTGTGCTTCCTCTCCGGAATATTACGGAAAGAGTGTTTTGCGCTTTTCGACATTTCATTAGCTTCCACGATATCGTCAAACTCTGCCTCAACTATACCATGTACATCTCCCGACAAAATCCCGATGAACAACAAACTAGGGTTTATTCCTGCACTGTTAATCTTCGATTGCTTGGCCACGAGGTTTCTTCTTCTGCCATTTCAGCCTGTGTCTTTAGCCCTCTCAGTGCCATCGCTTCGATTCTCTACATAGCCAGAGGCAATCAATTATCGAGAGAAACGCATTCAAACGGCCCTTGACAGTATTGTCAGTCTTGCCAGGGGAATCTCTCTGCAAGAGTCATAATTAGTAGGCCATGCGTGGCCAATGAAAATGCAACATGTCCATAACGCCCACATGAGCCAACGCGCCACCAAATAGGTCAGGTCTCTGATTTGCACAAGCTGCAACAAGAAATCCACCATTACCGCCGGAAACAAATTCAGGTAGCCATTTTCCAGAAGACTGTTCTTTATCGCTCGAAAAAACCTATGTCTTCATTAAATTATAGGGCAGTGATTGATCGTTATCGTCCTCAGCGTATATGACGTAGTAGAGGGATTTGGTCTGTCAGAGGAGCTGCCACTTAATAAAACTCTTACGGTACTAACGAACAGCCCAATGGGGTCCTTGTCCATTGCATATTGGTATTTATTGTGATTGCAATCTTCGAAATGACTCTATTCATGCATGGAATTTACCCATTTTTCCAGTCGGAGTATACACAACTAAGATTTTCTTTAAAAGCTTGCAATATATTCTCTCTTTTGGAAACCAACCTTATGAAGGCCGCATATGGTGCAAGGAAATAGTAAATATTGAAGAATAATAGACTCGCAACGTGCATCCCAAGCCTTCATAAAGAAATTGAATATAAGACCATCAGATTCAGGCATTTGATGTCGATTCACCATTAGTTTTGTTCTTCCATACGAGGGGAGCAATCAATGTCCGAATGTATGGCCCTGTAGCAAGCCATTCGTTCACAATTTTCACCCATGTACTAGCCCAGCCAACATCTATGCTCCACTTTCGTATAGTTTTGGTGCAAGTTCCGTCCGATCAATAGCATACCAAAGTACATGGCGCCCATAGAGAAAACAAAATGGAAAAATCCATAGCCATATGGAACACCATCCTCTGGCTCAACTTCATCTTTCCGAAAATCGAATGATTTTGAATCAATGTCAGTAGACAATGCTGCCATGACTGTTGCAAGCATTGCAATTAGAAAACTAACAATTGTCATCCAGTCTCTGCTCCATAATCTGAGGGATATTCAACTACTGATTTCATTGTTGATTTATCATCCAATGCGAGTAAGGTTGTTGTGTCTAGAGCTAATTCCGTCTTTAACTCTAGGAATATACATAAAAACCATGGAGAGAAGGAACACGGGCACACTAAATATAGAGCTCCAAAAAAGTACCGTGCATACCGCTTAACTTCTTTGCTTGTGCCTTGTTCTCTCATGCCTGAACCAGTCTGTCCATATGCAAGAACCGTAGCCTTGGGCAGCGCAGTCAATTTTTGATATCTGTTACAACATCAGCTCCAACTAGGGATGGTACTTTCTCGTAAAGTGACAAGAACAGTAGACCAGGTGCCTCCATCCATTGGGCGACCTAGCGTGAAAGCTATAATTCTGAGTTCTCCTGCCAGTGAAATCACCACCAGAAACTTTTAATGGAGTTGCCAGAGCATGTGCAACCAATATTTGCCTATGATCGGCTGCTCGACCAGGCCTTAGGACTATGCAAATGTCGTTCTCCCCAGGGATAGATATCAACTTCGAAAATCCCCGGCAACGGCGCCAAAATGTTGACACTCAGAACTGAAATGGGTTGCAGCAAATCAATCCCGAGGCAACCTCGAACCACTTTGGATTAGAAGCTGCCCTCTTCCAACCCGAGAGGAATCTCTCGAAAAATGTCACAAAATAAATTGAAGTAAGCGTGAAAACGGTGGGCAGATTTATGGGTGAATAATGGTCTTGGATTTTTGGAGTTTGGGGGTTAAACTAGGGAAAAGGTCCATTGGGCATGGAGTCAAATGAAAACCGAAGAAAGGAGACAATAGCAGAGATCATTTAACTTGCGGAAAGTGAGGCAAAGTAAGTCTATCTTCCAGCGCTTTGATAAATCAGGATGCGATAGCGGAAAGAAAAAGGAAAGGCCGACGTAGCAAAGGATATATGCAGAACTCTGAAAATGCAGATTGGTATTACACCGCTGATAGTTGGTGCAGAGGAAAGACAATAAACAATTACAGAAAACCCAAATCCTTTCGTTATAGTAGTGGTCGTACTAAAGTATAACGAAGCACATCGGTTAGAAGAAAACAATATGTATTGCAATCGTGATGGATTAAGGAAGACATAAAGGAATGATAACACATCAACTGTGAGTAAGGAGCATATCGAATAAATTCCAAATAGATTTAACACAGCCGAAGGAGAAGAAAACATGTTGAAAGAAATCAACCGTGATGAATCTCACAGTCACAAGGAAAAATCGTCTTTATTACTCCATTAATGGCTTACAAAATAACTCAGATTACAATGAAACCCTCTTGACAGAGGTCTTCCCCCCAGTGCTGCGCTCATGCACGCTCCTTTTTTCAATTACATGCATCAGTCTTTTTAAAAGAAAAAATAAAACTCTTTTGTTTAGAGGAATACGAAATAGTTCGCCTTCATGGAATTCTGCGACTGTTAGGTGCATCTGCCAGCTCTTGAACCGTTTCTAATTGTTTTGACAAGTGAGGTATCTATGATCCTTTGTATGATTTGATTTGAACACCGGGTGTCATCCTGCCTCGCATTGCGGCGGACGTTTTCGCTGTGGTGGAGAGTTTTGATACTGGCTTGCTTGTTCGCAGGTTGCCCAGCAACGTCCGTCCTGCAGATACGTTAGCAGATTCATCCTCCTGTTGGTTAAGCTGATTATACAGCATTCTATCTCTTCTAGTTTCCTTCAAAACTTGTGGAGTTGCTTGTCGTGATAGAGTTGTTGCTTGAATCCTGCAGGCTCGGCTCCCTGAGAACAACTCCCGGAGACTGTACGACTGAAAAGGAGTCCTCGAAAAAGACGGCCATTAACTTGAGCTGTCATGAGGTACCCGGAATCGAACGTTGCATCTATTACACCTTGCACATCCGCTCCCACCAGGTTTGGGACGGCGACCATTGACAGTCTCTGCGATTGATCGGCGCCGAGTTTAATCTCTACCCGTCCTGAATTGTGATTGTGAACAGTTAGAAAAGACTGTAACGATGGAGTTGATGAGACGCTTCGTTGTGGGACGCGTATGTGCAGCAGCTGCACAGCGGGTGGCAACCGCACGAGATGAGAACTAGTATCGATCACGTGGTTATGGTTGGCCGAGATTTGCTGAGAAACCTATTGCTGCCGACAGACTTGAACCCTGCGCATCCTGTTTCCAGCTACAGGATCCTGCTCAAACTGCTCCGAAGGCGAAGATCGTTGAGACTGTTCTTCGTCTCCTAGTACATCTAGTCCAGTGTTCAAATGCAGCTTCTTTCGCCGCTTTGTTTGATTAGGTCTCTGCACACAAAAAAACATGGCTCGAAATCCGTTTCAGCGTCTGCATGAAGTCCGGTATAATTATCATTTCCACCGAAGTGTCACTTGATATCATAACAGGAACGGAACAGATTTCCTCCAGCGACATTTTGACGGTGCTAGGGATCTTTTTACTATACTCCTCTTCAAAAAATCACGCCCTAACTGCAAGAAAATGATATCATCCAGTGGACGCTCGTCCTCTCCGCACCCGCCATATATCGTAATGACGCCTTCGGCCAGCACGGCAGTGTGAGAGAATCGACCTTGCGGTTCCGGGCCAGAAAGTTCAAGCTGTATCCATGTGCAGCCATTAATATCTAACATCCATACATCGTTGTAATACTCCCGATCTCCCACACCACCGATTACGTAAACCTTACTATCGATGACTACACTAGCGTGCCCAGCTTGTATCCCTGGCGAATTCGAACCTTGGACCACCATCCTTGACCAGGTGAAGGTAAAGAGGCCCAATATATCGACGTCTCCCAGACTGTGAGATTCATCTACTACAGGGAGGGGGCACCATTGTCGTTTTGAGATGGCTTTTGGTGAGTTGGGACCACGAATCATCTCCAGAACCAATGCTTCATCCACACTCTGCTAATATCTTCGATGGGCACGTCTTTGGTTTCAGGGAGAAAGAAGTAGACGAAGAGAGTCATGACGACCACCCCATCCAGCGAAGAAGAGAAAGATCCCGAATTTGAAGTGGCAGAGCATCAGCAAGAATGCCTGCGCGATGACGAAGGTGAAGAGAAGATTTATTGAGACGATGAGAATGGAAACAAACGTAGACAGAACGTTCACGGGACCTGTTATGACAGCAGACATGAGAGATGCATTGTCTCCAAAACCAATTGTCTTGAATAGCACCGGCACATAGAACATGATGGCGTTTATTCTTGTAAACTGCTGGAAGAAGGGAATGGCCACAGCCATAACTAGCTAAGACCTGTGCTTCCTCTCCGGAATGTTACGGAAAGAGTGTTTTGCGCTTTTCGACATCTCATTAGCTTCCACGATATTGTCAAACTCTGCCTCAACTATACCATGTAAAGCTCCCGACAAAATCCCGATGAACAACAAACTAGGGTTTATTCCTGCACCGTTAATCTTCGACTGCTTGGCCACGGGGTTTCTTCTTCTGCCATTTCGGCCTGTGTCTTCAGCCCTCTCAGTGCCATCGCTTCGATTCTCTGCATAGCCAGAGGCAATCAATTATCGAGAGAAACGCATTCAAACGGCCCTTGACAGTATTGTCAGTCTTGCCAGGGGAATCTCTCTGCAAGAGTCATAATTAGTAGTCCATGCGTGGCCAATGAAAATGCAACATGTCCATAACGCCCACATGAGCCAGCGCGCCACCAAATAGGTCAGGTCTCTGATTCGCACAAGCTGCAACAAGAAATCCACCATTACCGCCGGGAACAAATTCAGGTAGCCATTTTCCAGAAGACTGTTCTTTATCGCTCGAAAAAACCTATGTCTTCATTAAATTATAGGGCAGTGATTGATCGTTATCGTCCTCAGCGTATACGACGGAGCGGAGGGATTTGGTCTGTCAGAGGAGCTGCCACTTAATAAAACTCTTACGGTACTAACGAACAGCCCAATGGGGTCCTTGTCCATTGCATATTGGTATTTATTGCGATTGCAATCTTCAAAATGACTCTATTCATGCATGGAATTTACCCATTTTTCCAGTCGGAGGATACACAACTAAGATTTTCTTTAAAAGCTTGCAATATATTCTCTCTTTTGGAAACCAACCTTATGAAGGCCGCATATGGTGCAAGGAAATAGTAAATATTGAAGAATAATAGACTCGCAACGTGCATCCCAAGCCTTCATAAAGAAATTGAATATAAGACCATCAGATTCAGGCATTCGATGTCGATTCACCATTAGTTCTGTTCTTCCATACGAGGGGAGCAATCAATGTCCGAATGTATGGCCCTGCAGCAAGCCATTCGTTCACAATTTTCACCCATGTACTAGCCCAGCCAACATCTATGCTCCACTTTCGTATAGTTTTGGTGCAAGTTCCATCCGATCAATAGCATACCAAAGTACATGGCGCCCATAGAGAAAACAAAATGGAAAAATCCATAGCCATATGGAACACCATCCTCTGGCTCAACTTCATCTTTCCGAAAATCGAATGATTTTGAATCAATGTCAGTAGACAATGCTGCCATGACTGTTGCAAGCATTGCAATTAGAAAACTAACAATTGTCATCCAGTCTCTGCTCCATAATCTGAGGGATATTCAACTACTGATTTCATTGTTGATTTATCATCCAATGCGAGTAAGGTTGTTGTGTCTGGAGCTAATTCCGTCTTTAACTCTAGGAATATACATAAAAACCATGGAGAGAAGGAACACGGGCACACTAAATATAGAGCTCCAAAAAAGTACCGTGCATACCGCTTAACTTCTTTGCTTGTGCCTTGTTCTCTCATGCCTGAACCAGTCTGTCCATATGCAAGAACCGTAGCGTTGGGCAGCGCAGTCAATTTTTGATATCTGTTACAACAGAAGGTATTAAAAAAAAGAATATCTATAAGAAAACACAAAAATTGCAAATGGAAATTGAAAAATGGTAATTAAAATCACTGTTGCAAACACACACACACACACACATGCAATATTTGACTGAGTTTTTCACCTTGCTGATACATGCAGCCTAAAAAATCTCAATTTTTGAGGTGTTTGAGTATATTGTGAGTCAACAGGATATATTATCGCCGAGGGTGTGATAATTTGCCTATAAGTCTGGAATTTTCAATTTTGTTGTTCTTTTTCAGCATATATCAGTTTTATTTTCACATTTAAGTGGCAATGTTGTTGAATCAAGGTTTCCAGAGTGCGGAGCGAAGTAGGAGCGTCAAGAGCATCATTTTCCAAAAATCCTTGGGAGCAGAGAATTCCCAAGAGCGTCTGTTATTTTATATATATATATATATATTGCATTTATATTTAAAAAGAACATGCAGAATGCCAAATTGGTTGCAAAATATATGGAAACATGCATATTTGTACATTAATAATGTAAAAATTTCTCAAACCCCAACCCAGTTTCAAGTCTCAATAAATTTTCACTGTTTAATGTCCAACCCACATATCGATCTCTACTGAAAATGTAAATAGCATAAACAGAAATTATAACAGGAAACACTAGGATTCTTTTACAACAGTATAGAACAGAAATAAATGTTCACACCCAGAAAAATATGACTCGAAAAATATGACTCAGATATTTGGGCAAATAGCCCCTGGAAAAATCCACAAGGGGAAAACCAGTGAGAGAGGGAGTTTTTATTATTCTTGAGGTTGGAGAAAAATGTTCCTTTACAGCAAAATACTACTCAGCATTAAAACCACAAACTTATCTCAAAATTCATGGCAATACTCCTTCAGAACAGTACCACACCAGCTCCTCCATTTCTGTGCAAGTAATCCGTACTGTTGTACAACTATTACAGCATTAAATGCTGTACAGATTATCTAGAATCCCGTGCAAACATTTCTGGGTTTGCTGTACGGAATCCCCAACATTTAATGCACCTCAAATTTTGTGCAAAGTTGCCTCGAAATCTGTGTGCCCTCCCTGCTGTACGAACTGTCCAAATATCTCAGCTGTATGGTCCAGAATCCGTACTGTACGGATGCATTCAATGCTACAGTAAGCTCCTCGATTTTTGTGCCCTTTCTTGTCTTGGAAAGTGCGCCTCCCTTGCTGTAGTAACTCTCTCTCTTTTCTCAGCTCTCTCTTGCTCTCTTCAATGCTCATGAAGAATGAATGGGGCGCCTCAATCCCTAGGTTTCCTTTTTGTTCATCTCAATGAAAAGTCACTTAACCCTAAGATCTAATGGCTGAGATTTAATCTTGGGCCATCTAGATCAACGGTTGTGATATAAAGTCTCTTAAGTCACCCTTTTCATGAAATATTCTCAAAAGTCACTTTTAACTTTATATCTCATAAAGTTAATGTACTAGGGACCAATTTTGACATTTCCCCACATGCTAGATGCCAAGCTTATGTGGGAAACACTTGTCCAAGGTACACTTTTTAACACTCCCTCTTACCGAGGAAAGTGTTCCTCACCATTCCCAACGTATCTCTAAAGGGAACAAACTTGCCTCTTCCCAAAGCCTTAGTGAGGATGTCTGCAACCTACTCATCAGTGGATATGTACTAAAGCTCAACTGCCCCTCTCTGAACATAGTCCCGAATGAAGTGGTATATAATCTCGATGTGTTTAGACCTGTCATGAAAAACTGGATTCTCGGAGAGTTTTATGCAACTCTGATCGTCACAGTAAATCACCGTAGGCCTCAACTGCACAGCAAATAACCCAACCAATAACTTGCGAAGCTATATGGCCTCACAACTGGCTTGAATGACTTCCATGTACTCTGCCTCAACAGAACTCAGTGCCATTGACTTTTGTTTCCAATTGAATCAAGACACAACTGTTGAGCTCAATCCGAAACAACACCCTGAAGTATTTTTCCTGTCAACAACACATCCTGCCCAATGTGAGTATGCGTAACCTGTCAATCTAACTCCATCCCCTCTCACATAGTCCAAACCATAATCCACCGTACCCTATAGATACCTGAGCACATGTTTTGCTGCCACCCAATGCACTCTCCTAGGCTCCACCATAAACTAACTGAGAGTGTTAACAATAAAACAAATATTTGGTCTGGTGTTGACCAAATACATCAAAGACCCTATCAACTAACGATAAGTCGTGGGATAAACCAACTCTGAATCAAAAGCATTAAGCTTCTTCCAGTTGGTAATCATGGGTGTGGACATAGGCCTACAATCTTCCATCTGAAATCTCTTCAAAGTGTCAATTGCATACTTTCCCTGCCCCAGAAAAATGTGTCCTGGCTCCTACCAAACTTCCAACCCCAAGAAATAATGCATCAATCCAATATCTTTCATCTCAAACTCCGAAGCAAGACTTTGCTTGTAACCATCTATGAGTCTCTCTGCCCCTGTAATGAAAATATCATCTACATAAAGCACAAGAATAAGAGGATCCTCACCAACCACAATGTAATAAAAGTTGGTACCTGCCTCACTCTTCTCGAAACCCAAAGATCCTAAAGTGTCCAACCTCAAGCTTCTTCCCAGAGAAATCCTCTTCAGGAGTCTTGTTCCCCAATGCTTTGTGTGGACTCATGTTCTACAAATAGAGTGCAGTGTTGCATGCCTCAGCCCAAAGAAGGAATGATAGCCCCTCAATGTGACTCATATCCCCTCAATGTACTCATATCCACTCAATGAAACAGAAGACATCGGACCACATACATTAGAATGTATCGAATCAATTATACCTGCTACCTGACTGTCACTGCTTGGAAAAGAAGTCTTAGTGTACTTCCCCAATGCAGACATCCCGATGCTTTGTACAAAAATCTGGTACCCTGATAACAATCTCTCTCAATACTTTCAGATCCCCATGGTGCAAATGGGCCATCCTGCTATGCCATAGCTCACTTACGTCACTGTTGTTGGTACTGTGTACCAATTCTCTAGATGGATGAAACATAAGCCTGTAGAGCTTCTCATGTCGAATCCCAATCATTTTGGCTGAAGTGATACTGGATCCCTTGGGATACATGAGGACCTGCCCATCACAGAGCACCGCCTCATACCCCCTATCCTCAATGGTAGAAACTGATATCGGGTTCTTTTTCAAGCCCGAAACATACAAGACATCTTTCACTAACATGGGAGGCTGTAACTCCCTTTGAAAGGATATAGTCCCAATCCCAATTGCCTTGACTATGGAGTCATCACCAAGCACTACCTCAAGATTTACACCCTTCTTAGTGAAATCTATAAAGTGCTCACGCACATCTGTCATAAGGCGGGAGGCTCCGCTATCAATATACCACACACCGGTAGATGTTGCACTAGAGGAAAGACAAACCAATAAGGAAAATTAATTCTCAAACTTCGTGAAAAACTCTTCCACTTCCGCTAAAACTGCAACTTGTTTATTTTTCTTATTAGGACACTAACCTGCATAGTGCCCCATCTTGTGACATGCAAAGCACTTGACTTTGCTCATGTCCTTTTTCCCTTCACCCTTTGACTTGGTCCCACCCTGGAACCCTTCCTGGACTTTTTCTTGCTCTTTGTAGCAAGAGCCACATTTTCCTCATCATTACCATTGGATGAACTCCCCTACACATATCCTCTTTGAGTTTCCTCCTATATGAAATCATCCCAAAGATGATCCCACTTGGGCAAATTTTCTCTTGCAACAATTCCCTCAACAAAGACAACCCATTGCTTGGTCACACCATTCAAAGCAGTCCTCACAGGTTCATTGTCAACAATAACCTCCCCAACATCACCTAGTTCATCTCTAACCTAAGTTATCTTGGTAAGATAAGTGGCAACATTTTCAGTCTTGGTCATTCTTATGCTTTTCAGTTTTTCCCTCAATACCATTTTTCGGTTTTCATTGGAACTTTGGTAAAGCTTAGTTAAGGACTCCCACATCTCATAGGCATTGTCTTTACCTGTCACATGTGGAATCACATGGTCTTTTATGGCATCAAGGATGATTTTTTTATCCTTGATATCCTTCTTGGTGTATGTGGCCAAAAGAGTAGCGTCTGTAGGCACTGTCACATGATTCATTTGTGTGTTGTTCACAATGTCCCATAACTCAAACTCCCGTAGAAGCAACACTATCCTCTCTTTCCATGGAATGAAATTTGCAGCCCCATCCAATCTGTCCTCAGCCCTTGAACCTGTAGCCATTGACCTTCACAACTGATATCCAAGTCCAAATCTCTGTTTTGGTGAAGAAATTGACCCTCTCTCTCAGATTTGGTATTTCTCTGGTGTTTTCTGCTCTTATATTCTTTGCAACTCTGATACCATGTAAAAATTTCTCAAACCCCAACCCGGTTTCAAGTCTCAATAAATTTTCATTGTTTAATGCCCAACCCACATATATATCTTTGCTGAAAATGTAAATAGCATAAACAAAAATTTATAACAGCAAACACTAGTATTCTTTTACAACAACATAGAACATAAATAAATGCTCACACCCAGAAAATATGACTCGAAGATTTTTGAGAAAATAGCCCCTGGAAAAACCCACAAGAGGAAAACTAGTGAGAGGGAGTTTTTATTATTCTTGAGCTCAGAGAAAAATGTTCTTTTACAACAAAATCTTACTCAACATTAAAGCCACAAACTTATCTCAAAATTTGTGCCAATACTCCTTCAGAACAGTACCATACCAGCTCCTTGATTTATGTGCAAGTAATCTATACCGTTGTACAATTGTTACAACATTAAATGCTATACAAACTGTCTAGAATCCTTTGCACGAATTTTTGGGTTTGTTGTACGGTGTTGTACAAAATCCCCAACATTTAATGCACCTAGATTTCTATTCAAAGTTTCCTCAAAATCTATGTGCCCTCCCTGTTGTACGAATTGTCCAAATATCTCAATTATACGGTCCAGAATCCGTACTGTATAGATGCATTCAATGCTACAATAAGCTCCTCGATTTTTGTGCCCTTTCTTGTCTTGGCAAGTGCACCTCCCTTGTTGCAATAAGTCTCTCTCTTTTCCCAGCTCTTGCTCTTGCTATCTTCAATGCTTATGAAGAATGAATGGGGTGCCTCAATCCCTAGGTTGCCTTTTTGTTCATCTCAATGAAAAGCCACTTAACCCTAAAATCTAATGGTTGCGATTTAATCTTGGGCCATCTAGATCAACCACTGTGATATAAAATCTCTTAAATCACCCTTTTCATGAAATATTGTCAAAAGTCACTTTTAACTTTATATCTCATAAAGTTAATGTACTAGGGACCACTTTGGACATTTCCCCACATGATAGATGCCAAGCCTATGTGGGAAACACTTGTCCAAGGTACACTTTTTAACAAATAAAGATAGAAATGGAATCCATAGTACATCAATGATTAATCATTCGAGCATCAACCATCTAGATTCTAGCAATTACAAACTTACAAACCAACATACAAATTTTTAAGCCATATACTAGAAAGTTAACCATTGGCTTTAACTTACGGAATGAAATAGGTTATCCAACAACTGCCAACAATAAAATGACCAAATAGTTATGTTTACAAAATAGGCCATCTGCAATGTGCACACCGAAGTATGAAGACCAAAAGGTCCAAAACAATAAATTGATCTAGTTACTAAATACTATGAATCTATCATCTATGACATATAAAGTAGTGAAAAAGGAGAGACAACCATTCCTTCCTCTTTCCATCACTACGATTGTTGTGTGGGCCTCCATGTGGTGATAGTGGAGCCAGAGTAGGATGAAACTATGTAGAAGAAAATGTAGGCGGCCACGAAACTGAAGATGAAGCCCCTAGTCCTGTAGCTGGAGTCCTGGACAAGGGAACCATGCGAGTGGATGGTGATGGCATCTCAACACGATCATCATCATCCATAAGAGCATTCTCCAATTGCTCTAAAAACAATACTCCATCCTCCCAGTTATCCTCCTCTGGATTGTTATCCCAACTCTTCAAGTTTTTATTCACCTTTTCCTCCTCACAGTAATGGGACAACAATTGCAAGTTGTAATGAACTTAAACCAAGCTCTCTAACTAGTTTACATTAAACTTGTTTCTTTTGATGCTGTGGATGAAGTTGTAGGTGCTCCAACACCTCTCCGCAAAAGAAGTGTTCACCACCTGTGAAAGCACCTGTGTTGCCAAACATTGTAGTTGTGGGGTAGCATTGCCATGCATGTTCCACCACTCGAGAGAAGTCAGATTCCCTCGATCTCTAATTGCATGGTTGTTCCCAAAGGCACCATTGCTAAGGATGTATTGGCTCAATTGTTTCCATATGGTGTCACACTCCTCCTCAGCTGGGACCAATTTGTCTAATGCTTTCATATAACCAACTTGAACCTCTGGATCTTAGTGTGATTTTCTCTTGGACCCACCACCAGGTGCTAGTGATGACAGCCATGATACATGATAGTATTTAGGTGTAATAACATATGCTAAAGCATGCAGTGGAATATTTACAATTCCCACCGTCTTTCCACCTCTACACGAATATGATTATACAAGTTGACATCTCTAGGCTGAATAATGTCTTTAATCTACCCAAGCATGTTATCCATCTGCTCATACACCTCCCCAATGATTGGCCGATTTGAATCTACAAACTTGATCATGTGATAAATTAGCTTGGTGAATTGAAAAACATACCGAACCCGTGACCAAAAATGACTATCAAGAACAATCTCCTTCACTGCATTAGCACCATCTCTATTAGTGCTCAATTCATCCCATGTATCACTCATCACCATAGCACCCAAAGCCTGTCTCACCTTCAATAGGTGCCTAAAGGTGAGGAAATAGCTAGCGAATCTAGTTTTTGCAATCTTAAGTAGTTGCAACCTAGAGTGAGTGTCATAAAAGTAATTGACCCTTGTATGCCTGGTGACAAATTTGATGAGTTGCTTCCCTCTCTTGTACAAGTCATTAATCCATCCACATTCGCTATGCCTGACAATATCATGCATCAAAAGGTTCAAGGTTTACACCAAACACCGCACACCAAAAGATGTGTAGATGAGCTCACTCAATGATTTTACCTGCTCCCTTACAGTTTGCTTCATTATCAGTGATTACTTGAATCACACTAGAAGGACCAACATCATTAATGGTTTTCAATAGGAGCTCTGAAATGTTTTGAGTAGACGCAATGATTGAGGAGTCATACACTGCAACAAACACTGCAACGGTAGTAGAAACACCAAGAATATTGATTAAATGTTGGTTTCTAACTTTTGTTCAACCGTCGAATATAATGGATACCCCAAAGTATTCCCAATCATCAGTAAACCATGTTAGGTCTCTTTGAATTTTTTCTCTTTCCTTGTCTAGTAACACAATACTAGCTTTCTAACAGAGGGGGCTCTTGTATCCTTTGGGGGCTTCGTTGATGCCCTTAACAAGATCATGCCAATATGGGGAGCGAAGCACATTGAATGGGATACCACAAGCATAGAGAAACTGCACCACTAATATCAAGGAAATTTTCTATTGTTCTTCAGACTTCTAGATCCAGAGGTTCCAAAATCATGAGGAGATGGAGATGTATTGCATCAAATTTAGATGATGCATCAGATTGAAGCTTTTTTTTTTTACCATGCTTTCTTTATGTAACTTCCTCTATGTTTATGTATTTCTCTCTCTCTTCCTTGGATATCTTAGGGAAAATTGAGATCCCAATGGCCCCCTTATTGCCATCACTCTCCATTACACCACAAAGATGCTTCCTCGCACATGTATATGAACCGGTATAAGGTTTTCCTTGATGACAATCATGATGACATACAAATTTAGTCCACCACCCTTCCCACCCTCAAGTTTTGTCACAAATCTCCACAAGGGTGTCAATGAACCTTTTCCACCTTCATTGCCCTCTTCATCCTCTTCAAACCCTTCCTTGTCTTCATATTGTGGGTTAGTATGAGTATGACCACTATCCTCTTCTTCCCTTTGATACCTAGTCCCCACCAAGACCATGCAAATATAAAATGGAATGATAAACCACACGAAGACCATTTTCCTCAAGTTTTAGATGAACAACCTACAATAAAATGAGGGAGAATAAGGATGGGAAAGAGTGGGAGAAGAGGAGAAGACCACAAACAAACAACCCAAGGAAATGAGGGAGTTGGGGTTTGGGCTTACCTCTTCAGCTCTTGAAATTTGAGATGGATGGTTGCCTTTAATCTCTCCTCCAAGCTCCTCTTTGCTCACTGTTCCAAGTTCTCCTTTGCTCACTCTTCCAAGCTCTCCTTTTCTCTCTCCTCCAAGCTCTCACAAATCTACCCTAAAAAATCTGCAAGAAGACAAAGTCACCAAGCTCCCCACTCCAAGCTCAAGCAAACAAAGATGAATGAATGATAAAAAGAGAGGTGGAGGAGCTCCTTTATTTTCCTCTTCGCTTTCCTCTAAACCCTAAACCTGCCCTAGGTCCCACCTCCACTTAAAAATTAGAAAAAAAGGAGTATTTTTTACTTGTGCGTGGGATATCCAAGAGAACTGAGGGAGCGTGTGGGGAGCATTCAGGGAGCACACTCCTAGGCTTTGGGAGCATCCTAGGGAGCGTGGCACTCCCAAAAGGGTAGGGAGCTTCCCAAAATTACTCGGAGCGCGCTCCCTAGACGCTCCCACTCGGAGCGTAGTTTCGAGCTTGGGAGCGGGGGGGTGCTCCTGATAACACTAGTCCAATGTGTCTCCACAAAATTTCAACAACCATTACAATAGTAAGAGCTCACAACCTCCTCCAATAAAATAATAATATCCATTCTAAAACCCTAGATCTATTCTAGGAACACATAAACAAGTATATTAATCTAACTAACTCCATGAACAAGTAAAAAAATGAATAAAATATGAGTGGCAATGCATAAAATATCAATTAAAAGGACTTAATCCCAGTAAGAAAAATAATGAATGCTTGAAACCTGAAAAGGGGACTTGCAAAAACAATAAAAGAATATCAAAAGGGAAGAAATGGGTTTGGAATACACAAACCGTCGAGGAAAGGGTATCTTAAGCAGCAAGTGCTCCCTCCACAAAGGTGCTCATGGAGATGGATAGAGCATAATTAACTTGCATGTCAATGACTCCATAACCATGAAGTAAACCCCATGCCACATCATCACTATACTTACACTTTGATGGGTTTTCTGGGAACTATCCCTTTACCTGGGTACTGGCACACTTAACAGGGTCTTTTGATGGTCCTTCCATACCTAAACTTGGTCGATTGCATAAAGTCTTGAGCTAGTGTGAAGTGTGAAGAAGATACCTAATGTGAATTGCTCATGTGGCTTTTGTATTAAGTGGTGGCTTGCTTTGCATGATTCTAATGGCTCTTGTGTCTTGTAATTGTTGGTCTTACCTATTTCCGTGCACTTTGTTTGATAATGATGCACCCTTGACATGGTCCTTTGGAGGACGCCCTTATGATGATACCCAAGAAGTTGTGCACTATACAGAAGACATTGCACACATGATGCAGAGCGTTGAACCATATGATGATTAGACATGCCTTGGGGCACCTCCCCACACCTCCTGGACCTTGGAAAATGGACAAATGAGCCTAGACGTTGCACATATAACATGATGTACCATTGAGAGGGAAAAAAGTCCCACATGTTGGACAATGCACCCCTAAGCATTTTAGGGTTTGATTGGATGATGTTGCACTTGGAGATGATGGTACACTCTTTGGAGAGGTTACAGAGCCCTCTCCACCTATGAAGTCGCACCTTAGCCCTCAGACATTGCATTTATGATGATGACATCATGATTTGATGCTTGTTGGACTGACTTAGCATGGTACATCCCTTTTGATGATGAGTTGCCACTTGATGATGATGAGACATGACTTTTGGGGTGAGAGATGTGGCCTTTGACGATGCTCACACCCTTTGGTGGAGAAACTTGGCCTTTGGAGGAAATTTTACCCTTCTAGAGCATGACATCATAGCCTTTGGAGGTTCTCACATTCACACATGTCACTTTTGAGGGGACATTTTGATGTATTTTCACTTTATCTTTATGTTGGAGGCTATTTTAGGGGTCGACCTTGACCTATCCACCTTTTATCATGGATGCTTTATGTTTTTAGGGGATTTTGAGGGTTATAGTGCTAGGGTTGCCTCATATAAGAAGGCTAGCACTCCCTCATTATCAAATCATAACTCACACTTGTGGAGGATCACTTCTATTTGTCTCTTATCTTCTTTTCTCATCATGTAGTACTTATGTGCACCTCTTAGAGAGTGAATTTGTGGATACTTTGCTTGTTTTTTGGTGGATGGTTCATGAAATTAGGGTTCCTCATGCATAGCGACTTGGTATAGTAAGTGTTCTTTCCAAGTAATTGTGTTTATTCTTGGTATGTTATCTTGTTTCCTTGGATAATTTTGTTGGAAAACCCTAGAAGGATTGCAATTGTGTATCCCCTTCCTTGTTAATCATTTATCTTAAGCTTGTTAAAGCATACAAGGTCAAATTTAGGGATTATGATTGTACATTCCCCTAAACTTGTCTTTGTTGGTAAGATTCTAGATCTTGTGATTGTACAACTCTAGGGTTTGACCTTGTTCCACCTTAGATCTCTTGCTAGAAGTCATAGAAACATAGGACGACATTAGGGATTGTGATTGTACATCCCCCTAATTGTTTTCCTAGAGGATTAAATCTAGGGATTGTGATTGTACATCCCCCTAGAATTTAACCTTTGAAGTTTCTTTACCTTTTATCCTCCTTGAAGTGGTTGCATTGACTCCATATGCCCAAGGATTTAGGACGGCACTAGTCTTTCTCTTATTTCAAGTGATACAAAACACTAGTTTTTAGCTCTCTCTCTCTCCCAATGTCTTGTGTTAGCTTGGGACTAATTGCATTGCATCCTCATTTTCCCATCATCCCTAGCCTAAAATTTTGCATCTTAGCCTAGATTTATCATCTAACATCATTTTTGCTGCAACAATTGCATTTTCAGCCATTAGGGCTTATTATCTTGCATCTAATTAACATAGTTTAATGTTCTTTCTTTCAAGCAATAATTAGTCTATGGTTTGGTAGTCTTTATTTAATATTTGGCATTGTCTTCCATTGCATTATTGCTGATCTTAGGACTGATTTATTATTGCTGTTGTAAACTTGTTACATGCTCAAGTATCTTATCTTCATACAAGTTTTGTTACAACCTTTATTTTTCTTTTGGTAGCTAGTGTTTCGGGGCATTTGATTTACTTTCCTAGCTAAATATGCATCATTTAATTTCCTAGTAACACCCCTCACACACACACAATCAACTTGCTTTGTCTAACTCATCTTGACCTTGCCCTTAACCTTGACCTAGCTAATCAAACAACCAAGATAGGGGATTATAGACTTGTCTTAGCTTGCTATAGGATCCTTTGAGATTGCTAGGGAAGCCTCCGTTGTGTTGGATCTCCATCCTTCACTAAAATGAGAGAAGTACATGCTTAGGTGACAGTGGTAAATACTTCCATATGTTCCACTAGTCAAGCATCTTGTGAAGGCTTTGCACAAGTGCTAGATTTTGTGATAACATTTTGGCGCCATTGTCGGGGAGAATTGAGTCATTCTTCCTGTGATTTTGAAGTCTATGCTTCAAACCTTTCTTGGTAAACTCCCTTCAAAGCCTTTCTTACATAGCTTGCTTGACAACTCTATTAAGGGAAGAATCCCTTATTTTGATGATCCTTGTCTAACAAGATCATTTGGCGACTCCACAGAACTCAAGTGTTCAAAACAATAATTGAGAGCTTGATAGAAGGTTTGCTAATCCTACCAAAGTCTATAAAACAAGGACTCCACATGATTCCCCTATAGTAAAATCTTTATTTGGAGGAAGACTTCCTTTATCTCCAATGGCTCAACTACCATGGGCTCCCAATGCCTTCAAACCTTTAGACATGTCTACAATCCAAGGATACCCTCATGCTATGCCTAAAAGTTTGAGTAGTGGTTTCCTAAGTTCCCTAGAAACAATGTCATCACCACTGAAGAACACATGGATACCTTTTATATGTGCTTTCAAAATCACCCTCTTAATAATGATGATGAATATGAGGTTGTGAAACTTTTTCCTACTTCTTCGGTTGAAGATGCTAGGAAATGGTATAATAACTTCTTGATAAGAGTATTAAAACTTGGGAAGCCTTTCATGATGCCTTTATGAAGATATGGGGAACAAAGAAGGATCCTAAGTTGTTATTAGTACAATTCAATGAAATGAAGAAGGAAAATGAAACGGTAAAATAATTTGACATAAGATATAAAAATTTACTTAATCAAATAAAATAAACATAAGAAATAGGTGAGCGCCTCAACATGTGTGCAAGAGGGGAGTGCTCCAACTAGTAAACATCTCCACCTCACAAAAAAACATATCAAGTGTGAAATCCAACATTATAAGCAAGGGCACTCATATTAGAAGCCTCCATCCAATAAAAACGAGGTTAAAATAGCCATTAAATTACCATAATCAACCTCAACATGTGCGCACAAGGGGAGCGCTCCTCAAAATACCATATTCCTCATGATAATAAAGTGAATAAAGTGCACATACACCTTAAATATCCTAGGGCTCTCACACATGAGACCTAAATCCACATCAAACATAGGTATGCACCAACATAATGCCTAGAACCATATAAAAATAGTGATGATCATCATATAATAGAAAGGGGACAATGCGATATGCACCCTCCTAACCAATGAATAATAAAACCATCATCATAATGTTGAATCCAAAGGAATTGAACATAACATCAACACATAGGGATATGAACTAGTCACTTTGCACTAGCCACTTTCTCTAAACATCAAACACCCAATCTTTGATCAGTTAGTCAATTTGAGAGAACCATAAGGGTAAAGCCAAGAAAAGTTTGTGCTTCCATAATATGTCCCTGGATAACATCAATCAACTGCCTAGAGCACCTATACGTATCTGCCACATATAGCAAAGTACTCATAATCATGCTCATGCATTGTACTGGGTAATAGGTTGAATTGTGAAATAATTATTTTATTTGTCACATTTCATGATAAAGTTGTTGTATGGATGACTTTGAGAAATTCTTCCTCTTGTCCATTGTTTTTCAAGCTAAACACGTGATGTTTTCCAAAAGAGAAAACAATCACTTTTCCTTTTCCTTTCTATTGATGTACTTGATTTATATGAAATTAACTTAAATACGTCCATTCAACAAACATGTAAATCCATTCAATAAATGCATTATATGAAGTTGAAAACTAAGCAGGATGTAGCTCCAGCTTGTGTACATCTTCAATTAGATGCTTTAGTTGATCAGTCAAGGTACCATGATCGTAGTTCTTATTTAAATCAATTTTGTGAATATCATTTCGGGAAATACACTGCCAAGGTTCCTAAAATAAACTTATCAAAAATATTAGGGAAAATATCAACAAACATAAAAAATACAAAAATATTCATTTTTTTCTTAATTTTTCGAAAAACATCTAAAGCAACAACAACATCATTTAGGGTCAAATCCAACCCTACATCAAATGGAGAGAGAAAACTCTTATATAGGTTTCAGTTCTATCTCCTCAACAAATAAAGAAGTATTTGTTTTACTAGATCCATTAGTTCTCCAAGGAATAACAATAAAATATCCTTCTCAACAACTTCCTTACTAAAAGTAGCAACGATTTATTGAGGTCCACTTTCTTCTCCAAGAAGAAACAATAAAATATCTAAGGAAAAACAATACAATAATGATCTCATGTAACCAACTCCATGAGATAAGTCACCAGTAATAAAATAATGGAGTTGGTTATGCAACAACCTCCAAAAATAGCACAAGAATGTGGGCTGCATCCTTTAGATGAGTGGAGGACCATGTCAAATGCTCCAAAAAACTCCCCAAACTCCTCCAAGAAAGAACGCTTCTCAAGAATATCTTAAAACATATGCCAAGTAACCAACTTAAGCCACACGTGTGGCTTTCAAAGATAAGGTGCTCCATCAAATGCAAGGAAAAAGTGTTTAATGAAGGCTCCAAGTGGCATATGTAAGCTCAAGTGTGAAAACATCCCATCTAAAAGATTAAAACCAAGCATATGTCCTCAAAGAATGGCACACGTGGACCATATAGAGGAGATGGCCCAACATCTAGGGTTTGAAACCTCCTAGATCTCCTCCAAATCACCCATGTGGGTTCTCCAAGGTGAACGTTCCCTCCATTAAGCATGAAAAAGTGTGAAATAAAGGCTCCCACAAGCTAGACGTCCCATCATCATGTGAAAAAAGATATTCAGAAGCTAGAAATCTCCTTCCTCAAAGGGATGAACCAAGTAAAAACCTCCTCCAATGGCATGTGTAGACTCATCATGTGAAACACCCCATCAAATAGCATAAAAAGGTGTGCAAGGTATCCTCTATATGTGGAGTGCTTCACTAAAGAATGGAATAATTGATGCCAAATATAGTCCTCCAATCTAGGATGTCTCCTCAACAACCTCTATGACGTGGTCTCCAATGTGTAAAACACTCCTCAAGAAGGATGTATTCAGAAGCTAGAAATCTCCTTCCTCAAAGGGATGAACCAAGTAAAAACCTCCTCCAATGGCATGTGTAGACTCATCATGTGAAACACCCCATCAAATAGCATAAAAAGGTGTGMARGGCATCCTCTATATGTGGAGTGCTTCACTAAAGAATGGAATAATTGATGCCAAATATTGTCCTCCAATCTAGGATGTCTACTCAACAACCTCTATGACGTGGTCTCCAATGTGTAAAACACTCTTCAAGAAGGATGAAAATGGTTATATCCCAAGAAGTGAAGGGCCAAYAAACCATATAATAATGCCTAGTCATCACAATGCTCAACAAACTCCAAGAAGTAAGGGGACGACCCCTCAAAAAAGTTATAAAATGTGACCAAGTGTGAAAATGCCTCAACATTTGTGCCAATGAGGGTGAGCACTCCACCTAAAGTCATCCTCCACATCATCACAAACCAATCCAAGCGTGAAAAAAACTCGCATAAGCAAGGGTGCTCATGCAATAAGCCTCCAATCGAGTCAAAGTAGGTCAAACTAGCCATTGAGAGGGCTAGGATCACCTAAACATGTGTACACAAGAGGAGAGCTCCACTAGGAGTGATAGTCCTTGTCATCATAAAGTACTCCAAGTGTCAATAACCTCCAATTAAGCTACAGCGCTCACACCATGAGGCTCAAACCATGCCATATCATACATAAGTAATCATGAAGAGGTTTCAAGTAGCGATATAAAAGTGTGCATGGGGAAGCACTCACATAGAGTTCAATGCCAAAAATGCCAAGATGAAACTCCACATCAAATAGGTCAATAAGTAGTAGGGCATCCCCTCTATAACACTTTGAAAAGCCACTCGAAATGCGTTTTTACCAGATATGAGGGATTATGGAGCAGGTTTATCTCTGTTATACTCGCCCAGTCTTCAAACTCTGCAAACAACATGCTGTAATCAAGGGTTTTACTGCTTCTCTCAATGCCTGATTCAGGTCTGAAAACAAAGTGGACTGCAAAAGCTGCTGCTAATGGTCTACAGGCTGCTCAACTGTTGGAAACAAGAAGACCGATATGAAAAGAATGAGAACAACATAACCTTTCTCTAATGATTGCAACAACCATACTGTTTCTCGATGATCTTTTAACCATAACACATACAGACCCGAAGTAGTGCTGTGGACAATAATCTTTCTGTGGGTTTGCAGACTGCATTTTACACACTGGAAATTGTGCATCAACAATGTGAATTTAGGCACATAGATAGTAGCCTTCTGCTGTTGTAGATGAATCATCAAAACAGGACTCTATGCTGACTTTGGGCAGATTAAGATAGGCATATCAAATTACCTTGAAATCTGTAATATGCAAAGAAAGGTTACTTTTCAAGGTAATAAAGGCCCACAAGAAGGCTTCAATATAGCTGTTATACCATCCTCCCAAATGTACAGGACCTAGGGAGCACTCATACAAAGGTCCAAACCAAGTCAACTCATGCCAAAAGATAGCTATAGAGAGGGCTAAGTCAACACAAAAAGGGGCATACATTAAGAGCGCTCTACTGAATACACCATCATCCTCAATGAAGTATGCCATGTCATTGTTAATCCATCACTCATTACTTGGGCACTCCTTACAAGAGCCATATCTCGTGAAGCAATACCATAGAAAAATGTGTCCAGTGAAGAGTTCTCCAGAAATGATAAGCAAGTATACCAAGAGCAACATCATGATGCCTAAATGAATATTATGAGGTAGCGAGCATCTCATCAAACATATACCAATACGGTGATCCATCAATCAAAGGCATGGAACATGAAGAAAAACAATAGATGAGCCATGATCATGACTATCCACCAAGGAGAAAAGTGAGTCTCCTCCAATACACCATCCCCTCAAACATAATGAAGGTGTACACCCTGAAAACCCCATATGTACTATTATCCTGAAAATCCTACCATGTGATGAAGATCACAAAAAATTACCCTCCTGCCATATGATGGGTTAACAGGGACCCAAAACCTCTCAAAATTGGGAGGTATAATCCAAAAAGATCAATACATGTTTATTTCATTCTTAGTTCTATATGGAATGGGAAAATTAGAGTTATGGTCTTGTCATGGTCATTTTAGGATAGGTCTTGAATGTGGCAACTTAGGGTCCTAAACTTTTGAGCATGTTTTGGGCTTAAACAGTCTTTTTAGTGTCCAAACCTGGGAGAATACATGTTGCAGATTTTCCTTGTTGTAGGGCTTGTCAAGAGCTTTCCAACAAGCTAAAGAAGACCAAAAATGGAGTTCGTATGAAAAAATTATTCTCCTAGCAAGTTAATTTATGCTTTGTCCACCACAGTGCCATGTCGAGGCCACATCAGCTGCTATTACTCCCACATGTGGAGCTAGCTACATATGGTTTTTTCAAGAAGATTCTATAGGATCCAAAACCCAAACCCTAATCAAAAGGAGGGTATCCAAAACCCTAACCCTAATGCCTAATAGGGGGAGTTAAAACCCTAGCCACAGGGGTTTAAAGGAATCTTTTTCCTATTGCAATAGTTTTTGTTCCATATCTGGCAGCTGCAAGGGATAGAGATAACAGAACAGAGTAGAGCAAAGGAAGAAGTCAACCCTGTAGGCAACCATGAGAACTTTATGTCAAGTCAGTGCCTATTTACTTCATAGTGAGTTACTTTTCTTTGTATTTGCATTGTAATTCTTGAGAATAATAAGAGGAAGGCATAGGGCTTTAATCCTAGATGGAAGATTTCCTTCACAGGTTTTTCCAAGGTTAATCATACGTCCATGGTATTTATGATGTGTTTTAACTTTTACCACTATAGTTTCGTTCTCATTTCAACTTTAGTTTTAAAGAATACAAATGATGTGTTTTAATACTCCATGAGTAAATTACTGCACAGTCAAGAATAGCCTCTCTATATTTGCAATAACAATATTAAGATCTGTTGTGACAAATTGTGCATTGGAATATCCACAATCATTTACAAATCACATTTGCTCATTGTTGAGACCATGAGTGAGAGCTAGATTACTACAACATAATATCTACAATGGTTTCATTATCAAAGATTACAAACTTCTAGCCACCAAACGTTTGTGTATTTGTCTTTATCAGGCTCGTATCCAATTACTTTCCACAGTTGATTTGGGTTAATGCTATACATTTAAAGCACATATTATTTTTCTGGAATTTCACATTAGTGCACTTATTTCCAGGTTAATGATTAGCACAAATTTGTACTATCAACAATTTTGTTCATTGTCTATATAATAGTGAATATCTTATTTGTCAATGCTTTTATAATACATCTAACATTGGTTTTGTTGTCAAAAGAGTCATTATTCTAGCAATGCATAGTGCAAGTATATATAACCCCTTATGGTGGTAAAATTGCACCTAATAATACCCACTGCA
>JASDQU010306671.1:37755-67775 GCA_032191745.1 Picea mariana
CAGTCCAAGCGCGTCCGTCTCTTACAAATTCATTCAATGAGATCGCAGACCGATAATCACGAAGGCGATGATCTAGTCCTGTCGCGACTTTCACCTCCCTGACACACACAGTCTTGATTTCTCCCTTTTTCTTGATCGAGCAGCTCCTGATGAAGGGCTTGTACCTTTCAGGTTGATCGAATCAGGTTTCAGGCAAGCTATGATCAGAATTGCTTTCAAATCCGACAACCTCTCTACAACTACTATGATCTTTCAAATCCGACCACCTATATACAATTAGCCCGGCATTCAATGCTGTGTAATAAAGTGGATATTGTCAGATAGTAAGGTGGATATTGTCGAGAGGGTATTGGCCGCCGGAAACAGCTCCCCGCCGGTCCGGGCGAAGGTTGGCAAACAAGATCAAGCAATAGATTATGCAGAAAGCTGTGGATATGACTACCTTCTAGACTCTTTCCTCTGCCAACCTATTACAATTGAACAATCTCTCCAGCCTGTTCTCTTTCAGTCCCGCAATTTGATTCACTTCTTCGCTTGTGGAGAAATGGATTCAATTGGACCTTCTCACCATTTCAATTGCAATGAACTCGCTTGGGTCAACTTACAACTATTTTCTAACGGTGATATATTCCTTTTTGATAAAATCCCCTTTCTTTCTCCTTGTTATTCCACATTGGATAGCGCATTGGTTATGGCTAATTGGTGATATTCCTTATTGATAAAACCCCCTTTCTTTCTCCTTGCTATTCCACATTGGATAGCGCATTGGTTATTACATATAATTCGCATTGTATGCATTCTTAGCGGTAGTATGCATTCTTTTCAATATGACTTTTTGGCATTGTATGCATTTATTTTTAGGGGTAGTAGTCTTTTTGTCTTAATCAATCCAGTTATTATTATCATATTTATATAATTTAACATTTTGTTAAGGGATTATCTTAATATAAATTTCCATTTTTTAAATTGTTCTTAAAATTGTTCGTGATGTTAATGGGTTTTTTATAAATTTTCTTAAAAAAATAATTCTATAATAATTAAATTTAAATAATAAAAAAAAAAATTCTAAAACTAAAAAATATTAACTAATACTACATATATAAAATTCCAATGAACTAGTGCATCATTAGTTTAATGAAAAACCAGTGCATTGGTATTTTATTGGTAAAACTAGTATTATCATATGTAATACACTATTCGCATCACATATGTAATACACGATGTATAGTAGTGTGTTCTTGGTAATTGATATTTTATTGGTATTAATATGTAATACACTATGTATACTAGTGTGTTCTTTGTAATTGTAATACTATGTGTATTAGTGTGTTTTTTTTAATTGTAATATATAATATGTATTATAATATTAAAGTTTAATTATAAATTTATTTAATTTGATAAATTAATTTTAGAAAAAATAAAATTAAATTAAATATTAACAATATTAAATAATAATATTTATTATTTATAGTTGAAATTTTTTTTAAATATAATATTTTTTTCTAAATAAGTTTTTTAAAATATAAATTTTTATTTTTTAAAGTTGGAAGTTTGATAAGTTCACGACTTGATATTTATTTGATTTGAGCCTCATGTAGGAGGTTTCACTGTTAATCCCCTAGGTTGGATGTCACGTGCCTCATTCGACGTACGTACCAAGTTAGGTTCTATAATCAATGATGACAAGTTTACATTGGATACCATTTGCGAAGTGTGAGGTAATGCCTAGGGTATCCCCATGAAGTTTTATTTAGAAAAATAATCGTGCAATGAATAAATTTATATAATGAAAAAAACTCACTTCTAAAACTACAAAGTATTAATTTGCAAATATTAACTAGTGCTCTTATGTTAATATGTGCATTGGTACACATGTAAAATTCTAATCCACTAGTGCATCATTAGCTTAATGGCACACCAATGCATAGTTATTTTATTGGCACACCGAGTATTATCATGGTAGTGGCACACTACGATAATTGGAGTGCACCATGAGTATTCTACAACATTCCACTTCTCCCTTGTATTGGTATCAATGCTCAACATAAATGTGTGCACCACCAACATGGAAAGAGGTGTCATTACATGACCACATCAATTTTGAGCACTTATATTTAAATCACATTGATACCATCCCAAGGGGTTAGTGAAACAAGTTGTCACTAAAGTTGTTGATCACTTGGATAGTTACATGCCAACATGTGCTTGGTTCAAATATCGATAGGTTAGGTGCACTATTCTATGTTGAGGGATTTACTAGGAACACCATCCACAAATGTGGGGAAGCGTCCACATGGCTTTCCCATGATGCTTTCCTTGGAGAAAAAGAACATTGATACAATTTTAGAGGATAAATTATTTATCTCTTATCCATATGATGTGCTACTAAGCCCATGTCATTGTGTCATCATATCATATTAGTAATTGTAGTGCATTGTGATACTAAACTCACACACACAAATTAGCACTTCCATTGTGGAAAGAGGTGTCACTAGGTAGCCACATCAACTGTGCACAAACATCAAACATATTGAAAGTACCATGATACCATTTTCAAGGACAAATTAGTTGTGTGTACCTCATACAATGTGCTACATAAAACATGTGCATCACGTACATGGTGCACAAAATCTATTGGATCACCACCATCCGGTCTACTAAAAAACCCGTATGCACCAATGTGCAGTCCTTTAACAAAAACAAATTTTCACCATGGATCGAAAAACGGATTTTTTTCTTAAAAGATATTGTTGCACATAAACGAGGAAGAAAGTAAGATAAATATGTTTAGAGAAAACAAATAAGATTTAGTTGGGTTGGTGCTTACTTACTTATAGGACTTAATAGAATCAAATCTGAAAATAATTGAATTTAGGTTTTTTTGGAAACCATGAATTTGCAAGAACAAAAGAATTACAACAATCTTTATAGTGCAACATGAATAACTATGAGTGAAGAGGTGCCATGCACTAGTGCTTGAAATAGGAAAATGGATCACTAACAATGGGTGGAAATGTTTTGGGAAACATAGAAAATGATTTAAGAAAAACTTTTAAACATGATCTAATGTAATAATCCCCTTGATGCACCAATGTACCATGAGAAATAACTCACTACATGACCTATATTAATTTTTTTTTTTGTTCTTATTCTCAAACGGCACATTGGTATCAATGTTTTGTTTTTCTTTTGGAGAATTTATTTGTACCAACTTTCACTAGCATATTTAGGCACAAGTTGGAGAAAGAGACATTTAGCTGGCATAACTTCAAATGGTTTTGGAACATTGGGTGTGGCTTTGTGTATTATGATTCAAGTCCCTCTATATGCTCAATACTAGCCTCATTTGGCCCATTGTTGTGAGTTTAACATCCATCGATTCCATTGAGTTGGTCACCTTGTTTGTGAATGCAAGGAGCATTATAAGACATATAACGATAATTGGGGACCTCCTACTTGGGTTAAAAATGACAAGTTTCTTCATTTCGAATTGGTCATCTCCATGGAGAAGTGCCCAAAGTAGTAGACAGTGATGGATGGGGCCTTGCTTGACCTATTAATGAACCTATCAATCTATGAATTGGAAAATATCTTGAGATGAGTAAATTTGTAAATTTTTGTTATAGAAAGATGGTTGACGATGAACAATATTTCCTTTTAATATGTCATACTCCTATTTATTTAAGACATAAATTTACTCAATTTCATAACTTAATTACTTTTCATTACTTCCTGACTCCCAAAAACCATAATACTTTCATTTCCACCATGTTCAAATTAAAATTATCTAGTTGGATTCTCTTCATTTGTAGGGTAAACCTTGTTTTTCTTATGATATGATCATCATCATCATCATCATCATCATCATCAAAAATATTAAATATTAACTGTAAAATAAAAATGATCATAGATGCATCACCAAAAAAAATTCATGGGTTAATTTAAAATGTGTTTATCAAAATTAAATAATTTTGAATCCACCATTTTCATTTTATGTTTTAACTTGTTATATGTTCTTAACACTTTGTATCCCATTTTATACCAATTTGGATATCTCTATGAAATAGGGAAATCAACACTTCTTTCTCATAAGTGTGTAATTAACTTGTGAGGAAACCTTTGATTTTTTATTTTAATTATGATGTCATACTTATCAATAGTTGTGACATTTTTTTCAGTAGTTCAAAAGGAAATCATCAATCACTTCAATAATATTTATTAAGTACAAAAATATGATACCACTAGTACATTTGGGTCAAATTTCGATGGCCCGTTCGACGCAATTGCCACTTTATATTGTCGTGAGAACGAAAAACAATGGACCCCCTCAAACAACGTTTCACATGATGTCATTTTTCTGACGACATAGATATCATCTCTATTGTGACATTTCATGTGGACACATGTCATATCAGATTTGACTATCCAACCCCCATATAGTTGTCACTACAACAACATCCTAGACATCACAATTCCGATGTCCCATTTTCTCGGTCTCTCTACATGCTTGCATTGGGAGCGATGTCTTCAGGCATTGTAAGAACAGAATAGGCAATGGTGGCAATAATGATGGTATAAGGTATCAGCTCCGACATGGTTTTTATGGGAGAAAAACTCTAGGACTTCGTACAACCGACGTACTCAGTGGTGGCTCTAGCAACGATAAGACTCTTGGAGGTGGCAAAACCGATGTCTTGAAAGTGGCAAGAGAGACGTCTTGGAGATGGCAAGAGAGACATCTTGGAGGTGGCAAGAGTGACGTCTTGGAGGTGGCAAGAGAGACATTTTGGAGGTGGCAAGAGCGACGTTAAGAGGTATCAACTTCGACGTAGTTTCTATGGGAGTGACACTCCAAGATGTCGCAATAGAGACTGTGTTGTAGGTATTTAAAAAAAAATGCAATATCAATAGTGAGAGGGACAGGTACATTAACCTTTTCTAAGATACTAGCCATATCAATATTTAAATCTATATCATCGGTCTTAGGCAAGGTTGGTTGAAAAGGAGGACTAAATTCCAATGGTAAAGGGGGTCTTGTCTAATGAGGTTTAGGATCACTAGGATATGTCTCAGGTTTGTTATCACACAAACTCACAATTGTTGAGCTAAAGTCCAAAATCTCAAGTGAAATCATGCGTAACTTAGAGGGAAGGCCCCTGTCACCTCACCAGTCCTCTTTCACTTCAAGCCATCTTTCCTTCGACTGAAGTGGGTTTCCCTCAATTAAGATTGTGAGGACTTAGGGAAAGTAATCTCAATGTGGAGAGTGAAGTCTGAGAAAAATGCCTTTGGGTAGCTTTAGACTATTGAAGAAAGTACTTGGAGGTCTCAAGATCAATGTATTTTCATTGGGCATATGGAGTTAATGTAGCACTTCAATGGATACCAAGGGAAAAATAAGACTTGAAAGTATATCATAGGATTATAACCTCATAAGCCTGGGTCAACTTCCTAGGAGATAAAACCCTAGAGTTTATCCCCTCATAAACACTAGGTGTCTTCCTATCCCTTCAAGAGCTAATAGCACAAGATCAAGACAACTATGTTTTAAACCATAGGGGGATAGCCACTTCTAACCCCTAGAACTAAACCCTAGCCAAGAAAAACCTTAAGGGGATAGACACTCCTAACCATTAAGGAAAACCTTGAATGCTTGAATGAGTTAAGATGGATAAAACAAGGGAAGGGGACGATCACTCTCAATCCTTCCTTAGGGCTTCAAGATTGTTTAAGGAGACAAAGTTAACATGAAACTATTACTCTAATAGAGCATTCACCAAGATATCCCAAGAAACATCACATGCAACATAATGAAAATGCTTAAGATAAGTCACATAGCATTAAGAAAATCCATTTTCACGAAACATCCACCAAACAAAAAGAGAAAACATCCACTAGATCAATCTCCAAAAAATGCACCTAAGTATAACACAAGATGCTTCAAAAAAAAATTCTCAAATGAGGGGAAAGAGGGGCTTTGGTGCAACATCTAGCCTCCAAAGGCCCTTCAATGCTCTCTTTTTTGCTCAAAATCAGCTATACAATCTTCAATTGTTCTTCAAGTGGGTTAGGGTTTCCTTCACCAAGCATTTAAGAAAGGTCCAACATATTCCTTCACATGTGGGAATGTGGGCTTCAAAATGAGATAATGTCGTATCACAACCAAGAGCCCACAAAATCATCCAAGGAATTACCTTCTTTACCAGTTAAGCAAACAAAGAACCATTATCCATTTACACATGGGTGTAAGAGATTCAACACAATAACATAACCTTCCTCAAGGGGTTGACCCTAAATTTCTCTTTCAATTCAAAATTAGAACTTCTTTTTGAACCAAAATTAGGTAATCATTAAAGGCCGGCCCAACATTCAAATTTATGTTTATTTCCCCTTCTTTATGTCAACCCTCTAAGCATCTAAAGGGTCATTGTCACATGCATATATATATATATATATATATGACAATCCTGATCATTTTCCTTTGAAAGTATCTTCAAAACAAATCTATGATTTATGGGATACAATCTCTCTGTCTAAGCTTCCACTTGAGATAAAATCTCTCTGTCTAAACAAATTTATCAATCAACAAAAGTTCTAAGCTTCCACTTTTAATCATTGCACTTATGACAAAGAGATTTGGGAATTGGCGCAAGTGGTTAAGAAATGGAAGCATAATATCATAGGCAATGAAATAATAATTCATATCAATTGTCAACCTCTACAATATTTGTAGGCACAAAGCATGCCCCAACCAAACAAGACACTATTGTTGGAAGGGGTTTCCTACAAAACTTTCATCCAATGATCAAACATTTGGAATAAGTATTATCAAGAAAGCCAATCTCTATAATTCAATGGTCGTTCTTACTACACTTAACTTACTCCTCCAACTTGTAATAACAAGTTCAGATGGAATTAAAGCTTTCATAGGGTTTAATCTTAAGTAAAAATGTGCCTCTTCAAACACAACAACATCCTTATTCTCTTTATCCAAACGTTCTTGATTCAAACAAATACTCACTTAACACCTTATCTTTGGAAATCAACTATAAGGAAAATAAATATACATATTTTATAATCTAACACTATAACCTACGAATATGGAAGATATTAATAAATATACATATTTTATAATCTAATTATGGAAGATATATCTCATGTCTAACCTTAACCTATGCATAAGGACAAAATCTATTTTGCTTAAGTTCTTCACATTAACCCTAGGGTTCACTTTATAAGAGACCATAAGTACTTAGGGTTTTTTCTATTGAAAATATATTTAAAGAGATAAGGGATTATGTTAGTCTTGTGTTGTTGTATTTGGATATCCATTAGATAAAAGGTTTCCCCACCTTAAGAGACAGGTAAACATTTTTTTCTTCTTCAGATTATCATAATACAAGTGTATCTCTTACATATTTCATATTATTGCCTCTTGTATACAGTTATTGCAGTCATATTTTCTTCATACTTGGTTGTTTTTTAATTTTAAGGGTTAAGGGACACTATAAGTTCTATCAAAGCTCTTTCTTGAGCCAATGTGCCTCTAAATTTTAATATAATCGTTTTCAAGCCAGAGACATATTACGACATATTTAAATAACAAAACGCTATATTGTTCAATGGGTAAAACTATAGTTGGGGAAGAATACATGTAGGAAATTAGGAGAAATTTACATTATAGAATGGGCCTCCTAAGGAAAATCATAAAATAATAGTTAAAATATGAAAATAAGAGTTACGAATTTTCAAAGGGAAAGAAAGAAAACTACTTCTATTAATCATATTTTTTACTTATCTCCTTATAGGTGTACTTAAATTTCAAGTGTAGGAACTCACTCGATGCATAACTTAATTTTGTATACAACAAGTACCCACTTTGCATACTTTTGATAGAGCCATTATGACATAAACTGGAAATAAATGAAAAAACATGTTTTTTTTTATGTATTTCTAGTTTATATAACCACAGGTCTATAAAAAATATCCACAATGGGTACTCGTTGGAAACAAAATTTAATTTTGCATCCAAGAAGTTCCTACACTTGACTTTTGAGTAAACCTATAAAATTATAAGTCAAAAATATAATTGAAAAAATAATTTTTCTTCCTTTCCCTCCAAAAATATTTATCCTTATGGTTGACACCATCATATTGAATCCTATTGGTCCTTTTAAAGTTGATTTTGATAAAACTTTTTTTCTTTTTAGGCTCAATTTTTTCCTCAAAGTTTTTGGGAATGTGTTATATTCTCTACATGGCTATCTTTACCTTTTTTTCAAATGCATCAAGGGGGGATAACTAGGCTCCTCCTATATAGTTTTTAGGGGTAGGAGCCTTCAACCAATTGTTTGGGCTATTTTCGGTCTTCTTTTTGGCTTGTTTTGTGGTTTTCGTCCAATGCATTTTTGGCCCATTGTAATCTAATCTTGCTTAAGGGATTATAGTTTTAATATAATATGGGATTAATATATTCTGGTTTTTTATGTAGTGAAATACATATATATATTATTGTGAATGGTGGCATTAATATAATGAAGAAGATAGAGGTGTGACTCTAATGTTTGTTGGTTTTCCTAGTTAAGGGTTTCGAGGGTAAATCATTGTGTAGTGTGTGTGTGTGTAATTGTTGTTATTTATTTTTCAATTAAGAATCAATGTGCATTTTTTCTCTTCAAAGGTTTAAAACTTACAAAAATTCCCTTAAAAAATATAAGTGGAATCACTTTATTGTAAACCCTTGTAACCCTTGTTGGTACCCCTTGAAGGAGTATCACATCAAACAACACCTGCATATGGAATCTCACTTCCATGTACCTTCAAGCATATTGGAAGTCCCCTAGGAATACCTAAAACTAACTCTATCTCAACCGATTAAGAATATTATTGCTATAGTACACTGAGAACAACGTGAGGGGAGATCAGTCTCTAGGACCTCGATAGTTGGGTCATACGACTAAGGGAATGGTTGAGCCTCCTTAGATAATGCCTTGAGATATTGGGTCAAGTACTATTGTTGGACCCTACAAGTATATATATGAGTTATAAAACCTAACTATCATCTATTTCCATGACCTTGAAAACCCTAGATCATGTAGTCCGACAATGAAATTCCTACGTCTTTACATCTAGATGGAGTTTGAGGATTTTGTCACCAAAGTAATAATAATTTAAGAGTTATACACAAATTAGATAAAAAATTGATCCCACAAGCACCACTATGGGAGGAATATCTCAAAATATTCCTTGGATTGTGTTGATCATGTGGGTATACCTCTCAAGTAACCCTTTTTCGGTGGACCTAGAAATACAATGATTTGGGGTATATATGAATAGACTCATTTCAAGTCCTTGATTACAGTGTGATAAGTGGAGAATAATACTTGCAAAAAATATTTTGTGGTTCAATGGTTCGAAATCCAACATGTCCAAGTTGAAGAACCAAGAACATGACCAACCCTTTAAGACCCAACAGTGGGCCCAACGCACTTTACACCAATATCTATAATAAAAGGTTGTTCACATTGAGTCTACACTCAACATTATGCATGAAATAATGAAATCCCAAGGATAAACATTGATAGTATTAGGGTCCCACTTAAATCTAAATATAACATATCCAAACATTGATCAAACAAAGGAGGAATTTACAATCCGTGAAGTGCAAGCCACACACATGTTTCAGGAAAACCCCCACCCACACTTTCAAGATCACAATTCATGGAACACTTTTCCAAAGGTCAACATGAACAAAGCTTGATGGGCCTAATCCCTTAGTGTGGGTTACCCAAATGGAACTCAATTTCTCTATCCATGGCATTACCGATGATCTACACAAACTAAAAGTCGAGAGGTATTATATTTGGATGCCAAACATTCGTAGTAGTGGAAATGATATAAGAATACATATAAAGTCTAAATGGACTTGGCCTAGTTTGTGCAATTTTTGTATGCTTGTTTTGAACAAGACACTCACCATTTAGGATGCCTCACAAAATTATGCCAAAGTGACAAAATTATGGACTAATTATTTCCTTTTTGCAATTGGAAATACACGCAAAGGGCCTATCTAATTCATTTTATAAATAATGTTTCATTAGTGGCCTCAAGGAAGCAATTAAAGAACATATCATGATGTAGTTCCCAAACACATGGTTGTAATCTTGTGGTAGAGTTAATGAAGTTGAGATAGTGATCAATTCAAAAAATAAGATACCTTTATTCACCACTCTCCCTATCCCTCCTATGGTGACTACCCCCATATTATCCAACTCACAACTAGTATGCAATCACAATTTATCTCCTTAAGAGATGGAAAAACAACAATGCCTCTACCTTTTCTATAATTGTGATGAGAAATATTTCAAAGGATGAAAATAAAAAGAATAGAAATTATTTCAAATGGATCTATTTCCACACAACTAATTAGAGGAAATTTGTGTTTAATATACTCATGAACCAAACTTGGAAGACATCACCCTTCCCATGGAATATGAATCCCCCTTGTAATTTCCTAGAAAGGAACCCGAATTTCTCTCCATGCCCTATCATGTTTCTTTGCACCCAAACCTTGAAATTGATTGGCTACATCAAGCACCACAAATTGAGTGTTTTGATTGATAGTGGTAGCACCCACATTTGGATTCATAGGAGAGTGTAAAAATAAACACATTGGTATGTATTTCCCATATCTAATTTTCAAATTACAATAGCCAATGGGGTTATGATGAAATGTGGGGGATGATTTGGAAATGTGAATTAGTAGATTAGCGAGTATCATCTAAAAAATCACATGATTACTATTCAAATGGGAATTTTTGATATGTTCTTAGGTTAAATGGTAACACATTTTTTGTTCTATCACCATGGATTTCAAAGAATTATACATGAGATTCACTCAAGAAGAGAAGAAACATACCCTCAAGGGGACTACACTGGGTTCCCATGAAATTATCAAATATCTTCATATGGAGAAGTTGTTGAAGAAAATCCACTTAGGTATTATTTCATAGTGCGATTCCATACAATTAGTTGACACCAACACAAAAGAAATTAACCCCAAATTGTAGTTGGTTATCTCTAAGCATCAACAAGTATTTGAAACACCACAAATTTTACCACCCTCATGTAGGGAAAATGACCATGGTATTCCCATCATTCCAAGTAGTCAACCACCCAATGTGCACCCTTATCCACACCACTTTGATTATAAAAATGAAAACAAAAGGATCATTCAGGCATTATTGGAGGTGTGAGTCATATATCCCAATATTATTCCTTACTCATCACCAATGTTCATGGTATTAAAGAAGGAAGGTATTTGGTGCATGTGTCCTGATTTTTGGGATTTGAATAACTCATCAAGAACAAATTTCATATCCCAGATATTGATGACCTCTTAGATCAACTTCATGGAGATCAATTTCTCACTAAACTTAACCTTTGTTCCATATACAACCATATTATAATGAATTATAAAAACATCCCTAAGAATACCTTCCATACACATAAAGGTCATTATCAGTTTTTAGTGATTCCTTTTGTCTTTTGTAATTCTCCATCTACCTTCTAGAGCCTCATGAACAAGATATTTCAACCATTACTACACAATTTTGTGTTGATACTCTTTAATTATATTATGGTATGTACAAAACATGGTAATACCAAATAGAACATGCTCATATATCCTTACAACTCCTATAATACCTACAACTATTTGTGAAATTATCCAAATGTGCTTTGGGGATTTATAGGTTGAATACTTAGGTCACATTCTAAGTCAAGAGGGAGTATGAGTTGATCCCTTCAAAGTTGTAGCTATGAGAAATTTGCCCCATCCAAATAACCTGAAGAGGTTGTAGCAATTCTTAGGAATTACATTCTACCGTAGGAAGTGTGTGACAAATTATGGAAAAATTGTTTCTCCCAACTTAACCTTGATACTAAAAACTGATTCCTATGTTTTGACAAGGCCACTAAACATGCCTTCTTAGCTTCAAAGTGCACCATGTGCTTGAATCCAATATTAGCAGTGCTATATTTTACTAACAATTTTTTATTAGAATGTGATTCCTTGAGCCGAGGTCCTGTGGAAATATTGATGCAAGAAGGGAACCCTTTGGAATTCAACAATAAAGATTTATGTGATCGTAACTTGGGTAAATCCACATATGAGAAAGAGATGACGGTCATATTACGTGCAATAGATACCTGGAATACATATCTTATAGGGTGATATTTCTAGATTAAGACTTACCATAATAGTCTAATTTACTTTCTCAAACAAAGGTTATCCTCACCAAAGTAGCATAATGGGGTCACCCAACTACTAGGGTATTATTACATTATAAGGAGAAAAACTTGTAGTGGAGATTTTGTAGACGTTTTTAGTGTTACAATATTTGGAAAATGTTTCAAAAAAACCTCCACTACAACCTCCACTATTCCAAGTAGAGGTTTTAATGGATGTTCCATATAACTAAAAACCATTCGGTAGGCAGAGGTTGTAGTAGAGGTTTTTTTGTCAGTGGTTTTATGGTAAAAGATGCACTAGTGTTCCCTTAATAAAAAATCATTGGTGCGCCCTTAATACAAAAGCATTAGTGCTTTATATATATTGTGCATCGGATTTTTCTTTTTTTGTATGCAATACTTATGCTCTTATAATTTTTATGCATTGATTCTGCATTGTTTTCGTATGATACACTGCCACTTTATAAGTCAGTTAACACATCGGTGTTTTTACATGTTGTGTGTGCCAAATTTCTTGTATAAGCCATGCATCCTGGTGCATTTATTATTCTATGCACCGAAGGGTAGTGAAATTTCTAATATTGAAGATGAGATGTTGGCATTATTAAAGCATCGATGCATAGATAATGTTAAATGCATTGGTGCATATATTGTATTAAAATCACCAATGTGTATATGATATTTAAAGCACAAGTGCATTATATAAACATCTGCACCATAAAATGTTGAAGTGATAAATATAATCACATGTTATATCGTTTAAGGAATAATGTTTTTTCTCATTATTTGGCACTGGTGCTTAAATATAATTAATAGGCACCAGTGCATATAAACCCTCAACATGCACAAATTTATATATTATGGCACACACCGTTTATTGATTTCATAAGAGTATAGTGTGTTGACATGTATATATTTTAAATAATTTTATTTTTTACTAATTTTCAACTAATTATCTCAAAATCAAATATATTTTTTAACAGTATTGTTTTTTATAGTTTTGTTATTGTATTTTGATGTAATGAGTGCATTAATGCGTTATCCGACATATTACACCTATGTTGTTTGTCACCATGTAAATCATCCACACATTAATTAACAACAACACAACATTTTACAACATTCGACAATGCAATAAAATAAGAAGCCCATTTTATTATATATGAATAAGAGACCCATAGTCATACAAAATGGGGCAACGTAAAGGTCCACAATAATCAAGACACAACCAATATATAATTTTTACACTTATCGGTAACATGTACTCATACAATTGGGACAATATGTCAAGTACATTAAACAAAATCCATAATTTTCATAGAAAAATATTCTTAAACATACAACCTATAGTGACAATCAATTATATTGATTGGTATTCATCACTTGAACTGTTGTGACCACTCGAGTTGTGTGCATGCCTCTTTCTTCATCACCTGTAGATGATATTGTAATTTGGTTATTTAACCTAATGTTTTCTTGATCATATCCTTTTTATGTTCATCCTCTTCATGTTCCATCTAAAAACATAGATATAAAGTGTAAGATACACACACACACACACACACACACACACACACACACACACACACACGCACACACACTATAACATACATGATTGCATAAATAAAAAATGTACCATCGCAATAAGTCTTTCATAAACAATACACATTGTTTTGGATCCATGTTGCATGTTGTCTCTCAAAATATCTTCCATTGGATGCACTCCATACTTTCTTTATTCCATGTTTAATACACCAAGACAAAGCACAATCGATATAACTAATATAAAGGTTTCTTGTTGTTCCAATAATTATAAAATGAGGGAAGGTAAACAACACAGATACTTACAAATTGTTCAATTAAGCCTTGATGCTTGAACAAATACTCACAACCCATACTTAACACAATGTCGATCAATTCTTTGGTTGGATCTTCTTTGTATGTTAGCACCTATTAGAAGACATCTATGGATGAGCGTAAATTAATTATTTAAATATGAATATGACAAAAAAATAGAAAAACTTAAGTAAGGAAGAAAATGTGAGTATTCACAAACTTTGAAATCAACCCTTTTCTTCTTCATCTCTATGTTGAATGGGTTTCATTTTTTTCCTTTTCTACAACAAAACAATTGAAAATTAGTTTTTCATGAGATAATTAAATTCAATGTACAAAAAACAATAAATCAGTGATTACATACCTCTAATTCCCATTGTTGTTGGGATGGCTCCTCATGCAATGCAATTATTTTCATTTATTTTACCATCTCCCTGTACACTTTTTTGGACATCCCTATAGACATGTATTGGTTTTCCTCTCATTTGTCTAATGTATTGGTTTTCCTCCCATATCTATCCGTTATGATAACCTCCACCTCCGACCACCTCTATACAACTACTATGATCTGAATTGTTTTCAAATCCGACCACCTATATACAAATAACCGCGACATTCAATGTTGTGTAATAAAGCAGATATGGTCAGATGTTGTGTAATCCAACGTCCCTACCAAGTGTGAGGTAATGCCCGGGGTTTTGTCATGAAGTTTTATTTCGAAAAATAATTGTGCAATGATTAAATTTATATAATGAAAAAAAACTAACTTCTAAAATTAAAATGTATTAATTAGAAAATATTAACTAGTGATCTTATGTTAATATGTGCATTGGTACACATGTAAAATTCCAATGCACTAGTGCACCATTATTTTAATGGCACACCAATGCATTGTTATTTTATTGGCACACCGAGTATTATCATGGTAGTGGCACACTACGATGGATTGGATCATCATCAAGATGTGTTCATGATAATTGTAGTGCACCATGAGTATTCTACAACATTCCACTTCTCCCTTGTTGTGGTATCAATGCTCAACATAAATGTGTGAATCACCAACATGGAAACAGGTGTCATTACATGACCACATCAATTTTGTGCACTTATATTTAAATCACATTGATACCATCCCAAGGGGTTAATTAAACCAATTGTCACTAAACTTGTTGAGCACTTGGATAGCTACATGCCAACATGTGCTTGGTTCAAATATCTATAGGTTAGGCACATTATTCTATGTTAATGGATTTACTAGGAACACCATCCACAAATGTTAGGAAGCGCCCACATGGCTTCCCCATGATTCTTTACTTAGAGAACAAGAACATTGATACAATTTTCAAGGATAAATTATTTATCTCTTATGCATATGGTGTGCTACTAAAACCATGTGTATTGTGTCATCATATGGTATTAGTAATTGTCTAGCACATTTTTTATCATTTTAGTTCACCCCCTTGTTGTATCGGTGCTCAACATGTCTGGTGTGTGTGTGTGTGTGTGTGTGTGTGTGTGTGTGTGTGTGTGTGTGTGTGTGCGCGCGCGCGCGCGCGCGCGTGCACGCAAGCGCATATGTTTGTGCATGTGAACCACCAATGTTTTTAGAGATGTCACCATGTATCCACATCAACAATGCACATATATATTTAAAGAACATCAAATACGATTTTCAAGGACAAATTGATTGCCTATTCCCTTTATAGTGTGTGAATAAAACATGTGTTCCCAAGTCACATTCTCCTCTTGGTAATTGTAATACACTATGTGTATGTTATGTCATTTCAATTCCCCCCTTGTGGTGTTAGTTCTCCACTCACACACATGCATTAGAATTTCCATTGTGGAAAGAGGTGTCACTAGGTAGCCACATCAATTGTGCACAAACATATTGAAAGTACCCCGATACCATTTTCAAGTACAAATTAGTTGCTTGTACCTCATACAATGTGCTACATAAAAACATGTGCACTGCATACATGGTGCACACAATCTATTGGATCACCATCATCCGGTCTATGAAAAAACCCATATGCACCAATGTGTAGTCCTTTAACAAAAACAAATTTGCACCATGGATCGAAAAACCAACTTTTTTCTTAAAATATATTTTTGCACATAAATGAGGAAGAAAGTAATATAAATATTTTTAGAGAAAACAAATAAGAGTTAGTTGGTTTGGTGCTTACTTACTTATAGGAATTAATAGAATCAAATTTGAATCTAATTGAATTTAGTTTTTTTTGGAAACCATGAATGTGCAAGAACAAAAGAAGTACAACACTATTTATTGTGCAACATGGATAACTATGAGTGAAGAGGTTCCACACACTAGTGCTTGAAATAGGAAAATGGATCACTAACAATGGGTGAAAATTCTTTGGGAAATGTAAAGAATGATTTAAGAAAAACTTTTAAACATGATCTAATGTGATAATCCCCTTGATGCACCAATGCACCATGATAAATAACTCACTACATGACTTGTATTAAAAAATTTCCGTGTTCTTATTCTCAAATGTCACATTGGTATTAATGTTTTGTTTTTCTTATGGAGAATTTATTTGTACCAACTTGCACTAGCATATTTAGGAACAAGTTGGAAAGGGAGACATTTAGCTAGCATATCTTCAAATTATTTTGGAACATTGGGTGTGGCTTTGTGCACTATGAGTCAAGTATATGCTCAATACTAGCCTCATTTGGCCCATTGTTGTGAGTTTAACATCCCTCGATGCCATTGGGTTGGTCACCTTGTTTTTGAATGCAAAGAACATTATAAGACATATAACCACAATTGGGGACCTCCTACTTGGCTTTAAAATGACAAGTTTCTTCATTTGGAATTGGTCATATTCATGGAGATGTGCCCAAATTAGTAGACAATGATGGATGGGATCTTGCTTGACCTATTAATGAACCTACCATTTGATGAATTGGAAAATATCTTGAGATGAGTAAATTTGTAAATTTTTGTTATATAAATATAGTTGATGATGAACAATGTTTCCTTTTAATATGTCATACTCCTATTTATTTAAGACATAACTTTACTCAATTTTGTAACTTAATTACTTTTGATTACTTCATCACTCCCTAAAACCATAATACTTTCATTTCCACCATGTTCAAATTAAAATTATCTAGTTGGATTCTCTTTATTTGTAGGGTAAACCTTGTTTTTCTTATGATATGATAATAATCATCATCATCATCAATAAAAATATTAAATACTAACTGTAAAATAAAAATGATGATAAATGCATCACCATTTTTTTTCATAGGTTAATTTAAAATGTGTTTATCAAAATTAAATAATTTTGAATCCACCATTTTCATTTTTTGTTTTAACTTGTTATATGTTCTTAACACTTTGTATCCCATTTTATACCAATTTGGACATCTCTATGAAATAGGGAAATCAACACTTCTTTCTCATAAGTGTGTAATTAATTTGTCAGAAAACCTTTGACTTTTTATTTTGATTATGATGTCATACTTATCAATTGTTGTGACATTTTTTGCAGTAGTTCAAAAGGAAATCATCAATCACTTCAATAAGATTTATTAAGTACAAAAATATGATACAATCCTCTAAATTACACTAAAAGTATTTTCTTTAATTCCTATGATTTGGAATAAGGATTATCAAGAAATCCAATCTCTATACACGTAGGAAATTAGGAGAAATTTCGGCCCTAGATCAGATTCTTCTCTTCTGGACTACTCTTCATCATTTATATATATTCCCTGACCAGAGCTATATGCTATGTAGATTTATTTGCCACAAAGGTCACGTATAGATTCAAAGAAGAAACAGATTAGGGGGGAAGAATACACGTAGGAAATTAGGAGAAATTTATGGTCTAGAATGGGCCTCCTAAGGAAAATCCTAAAATAACAGTTAAAATATGAAAATAAGATTTATGAATTTTCAAAGGGAAAGAAAGGAAACTACTATTAATCATATATTTTACTTAACTCCTTATAGGTGTGCTTAAATTTCAAGTGTAGGGACTCATTGGATGCATAATTTAATTTTGTATACAACAACTACCCACTCTGCATACTTTTGATAAAGCCAATATGATATATGATAAAGCCAATATGATATAAACTGGAAATAAATGAATTTTTTTTTTTATATATATATTTATAGTTTATATAGCCACGGGTCTATAAAAAATATCCACAGTGGGTACTCATTGGAAACAAAATTTAATTTTGCATCCAAGAAGTTCCTACACTTGACTTTTGAGTAAACCTATAAGGATATAATTAAAAAATATAATTTAAAAAAGTATTTTTCTTCCTTTCCCTCCAGAAATATTTATCCTTATGGTTGACACCATCATATTGAATCCTATTGGTCCTTTTAAAGTTGATTTTGATAAAACATTTTTTTGTTTTCAGGCTCAATTTTTTCCTTAAAGTTTTTGGGAATGTGTTATATTCTCTACATGGATATATTCACCTTTTTTTCAAATGCATCAAGGGGGTCACAATGGGGGATAACAAGGCTCCTCCTATCCAGGGTTCATGGATAGGAGCCTTCGACCAATTTTTTGGGCTATTTTTGGTCTTGTTTTTGGTTTGTTTTATGGTTTTTGTCCAATGCAATTTTGGCCCATTCTAATTTACTCTTGGTTAAGAGATTATGGTTTTAATCTAATATGGTATTAATGTATTATGGTTTTTGATGTCATGAAATACATAAATATTGTATTGTGAATGGTGTAATTAATATAATGAAGAAGATAGAGGTGTGGCTCTAATGTCTGTTGGTTTTCCTAGTTAAGGTTTTACAGGGTAAATCTTTGTGTATTGTGTGTAATGTCCCCAAGGCCGAACCCTGTTGTAAATCATATCTATGAAGTATAAAACTTGCATTATGAATTGTAATTATGTTTTATAGGCCGGTGAGCCAGGTTTATATAAGCTGGTGGGATTATGTGTTATTAGGCCGAAGAGCCTAAGTGTTAAGGACGGGAGCCTGCTTTTGTATATGTAATCATGAAGAACATTAATAAAAAATATAAACACTGCTGCGTGCAGACCGACCACGATGAATGAATGATGGGGGACTAAGCTTCCACAGAATGGGTAAGGGATTGGGGGCTGAAAGGTGGGAAAGAGAGGCTAAGTGTTGAGCCTAGGGGCTTAATTCCTTGGGAATAATATTTTAATATTATTCCAAAAGCCATGTGAAATAGTTGTTTTGTCCTAAGTTCCTTGGGAGGAATGCATGTTGATGGAGTGCATGTAGAATCATGGGTAACATGTGTTGACCCAAGCACATGTAGTTAAAACCAAAGAAGTGAGTCGTGTTGGGGGGGCCCTGTCGACTGTTTGAACCATGAATCCTATGGCCCCTGTATTCAACCTCTGTATACCCTCACGCGGCGGGGAAACCAGAAAACTGTAATGTTTTCCTGAGAAGACGAGGTATCAGTCGTCTGAACCATTTGAGTCTATGTTCGACCTCTGCATTAATTCCTAGTCACACACCCTGAAACTAGTGAAAAACTCGTGGATTGAGCCATGTCACCTATGTACGATGTGAGCCCAGCCCATTCTCTCTTGCAGAGTCAAGTCTGTACCCGAACTGTCTTTGGGTTGCTACCTTCTATTTTTCCTGAGTGGAATTGACCAATTGTTGTTGTTGTTATCCTCACCTTGTGGAAATTGGACTGAAACTGGTTGAAGAAGCGGGTTGTCAGGCCTGTGGTTGAAGAGGCAGGTTGTAGGGCCTGTGAGAAACTCCCTCCAGGTGAGAGAGTCTGTTGGGAAGTGGTTTTCCCCCAGAGAGAGTCCAACACCAACTTCAGAGCTCTGAGAATTCTTGATTTGGCCTATTGCCGAGGCCCAAAGAGGGAGGTGAAGCACTGATGGACTATGCTTGTGAAGTTGTATACTCTCGGGTGGAACAGGCATGTGGGGAATGAGATTCTGTTACTAGTGGGTGTAAGAAGGCATCCTAGGAAGAATCCTTCTAGCTATCCTGTGCAGTTTTCCCTGTAACCTCAGCCTAGACTAGGATTCCTTTCCTTGGGTGGAGCTTAGTCCCATCTTGGGGGTGACCTACTGTTGAGAGTGATGATCAGCATGGTCTAAGGCTGGGAGGTTCATGTAAGGCCTGCATGTAGTTGGTTGAATTACCACAGTTTCAAAGATAAGTATCAGCTTATGCTTAATATTACGTTTTGCATGCCTGTGATGCTTATAAGTATCATGTATTATGTTGTGCATATGAATTACTGTTAATTTCAGGGATTATTTATGTTAGCAGTAATCTTCTGTTTACTCTAACTTAAATGTGTTTAATTTGATTTAAATGCATGTTATTAATTAAGTATGAGAATGATGTTGTTCCACATAGTAGCGTTTTCCCGACCAAGTGGGATTAAGGCCAGGGGGGAGCGTTACAGTTTGGTATCAGAACTAGGTTTCAACACTAAGCCTGGATGGGCCAGATAAGTGGTCTTTGAACCGGGGTTTTGAGAATAAATTGTGTCTACAGGACTAATTTCAGACCTCAGAATGTTTCTGAGTGTCAACGGACTACTTGACCATGTTACAAAGCTCAAGAGGTGTAGCGGTATTATAAAACTACAGCCGATGTGGTATATGGCCACAGGGAGAGAAAGAACTCCACACCAGAAGTGTTGGAGCCATGGGATTTGTTTGGGAGGAAAGGAGAACCCTCACAACCGTCAGATATGGAAAACGTGCACAAGGTTTAAAACCCTTTGGAGTTGCACAAGAGTGTAGAAATTGCAATACGTGAAATCCCAAATTCGTCAGGACCGTCCATCAAAAAGGATGTGTGGAGAGTGATCAACCTTTCGCTGAATCGTGACCTGAAATGGTCTAAGGGTGAGTTTGTGAGAATTCATGAAACACGAATTCACGATTGGATCACAACCGTCAATCTAAAGAGAGATCTGGACCGTTAATTGTCCAGGAAGAAATCAACATTTCGGGAATAGGGAGGACGAAGGTGGAAAATCTTTTGACCTCATGACACACAAAATCCCTTTACGCAAAATGACGATGAGATCTGAGTCATCAGATCGTGGGGAATAAGGACCGTTGGATCATTTAGTGAATTTAGATATCGTGAACTTGGAGCACAGGCCAAATTCTTGGTCACTCCAAGTCCTGAATTGTGAAATGGATTAACAAGGGTAGAATCGGACGGTGGAGCTCTTCCACGAAGAAGTGTCGAAATCCCGTGAGCCATCAAATCAAGGGAGGCTCACAGCCGTTGATCTCATACATGAATTTCCATATCGAAATTTAGGGATTGAAGTGACAAGAGATTTGTAGTCGCTGCATCGCGAACTCCTGGTTACCAAAAACCCAAAACCTTGAAATCCAAAAATGATCTACACCATAGATCATAAGAGAGGAACTTGACCGTTGGATCAAGTAGATGAATAGACCATAATTTCAAAATTTCGGCAAACGAAAGTTCGAGATGTGTAGATGCAGGAACTCCTGATGCCCAAAACCCCGAAACGCTAAAAGGATCTACGTCGTAGATCTGAGAGAGGTCTAACCGTTGGATTTCACCTGGAATGGATGTGGACACATGGGTGTGTACCATGTGCCAGTGGGTTGAAAAGAAAAGTGAGCATGGTGGGACCTGATGATGTCATTGAAGGTGGCGTGGACCCTCCTGAACGTGTCAGGTGCCACCATGGTTGTGGGCCCAGAGAGTAAGGAAAGCGAATTTTCTGAAGTCGAGAGTTGGAGAGGGAAGCGAGTGTGAGAACCTCTGGGACCAAATTCCCGAAACTCGAAACTTCAAAGCCTCGAAATAACGAAACCCAAAACTTCGAAGCCCCGAAATCTCGAAACCCAAAACCCCAAAGCCCCGAAATCCTGAAACTCAAAGTTTTGTTTGGAGAGCCTTGTAGCACCTAGCGGTTTAGCGTTTGACCATGGCCAGTGGATGCATGGGTTGGGGACTAAGAAAAATGGGGGCTATCGCCGAAAATTGCAGAGCCAAACAAAGCTCAGAAAATTCATGAATCAAAACATTTTCTTATTCACGTTGGTTTATGAATGTTGTAGTTTTATTAAGGGTTTAAGGCTTGACAAACTTCAGTTGACTGCACGTTGTGTGTGCAGATTTCAACGAGTGTCAGGACAGCCGTGAAACAACGTCGAGTATATAAATGGAAGAGGTTCTGATTGCCTCCAATTCATAGAATGAAAGATAAGGAAGGGATGTCAACTTGAGAGTCGAAGGATCGAACTCCAATGGGCATGAAAAAGATATGGATAAGGAAGGACATATGATGAAAATCATCAAAATATTGCAAAGAGAAGCCCAGGCTCACCGATTCGATAGCCGAAAGCTCATGAGGATCAGGGATCGGCAGGGTGAATTCAACTTAAAGATGTTGAAGAACCTGGAAAGAATAGAAAGGAAATTGGAAAAGGAGAGTGACTCAAGCAAGACAGAGAGTCGCAAGACTCCTGAGAGGAAAATAAGATCAAGGAGTGTCAGCAAAGATCATCGTCACTCCCCAAAGCATCCCAGTAGGGAAGCAGACAGTAGTTCAAGCCCATCCCCTACCAAAAAACACCGAAGATCTGGGATGGATGAATTGAAAGTGGAGATGAATAAGATTAAGCCTCCTACGTTTGATGGAGAACATAAGAAGGAGGAAGATGTCGAAACATGGTTTCTTGGAATGAGGAAATATTTCCAACTGCAGAATTATTCCTCTCAAGCAGAAGGAATAATTGCGATGTATCAACTAAAAGGAAAAGCATCCATGTGGTGGGATCAGCTTGTGCAGGTGCAGCACGTTAGAGAGAAAGATATCACATGGAAAGAATTCAAGAGTTATTTCGAGAGGAAATACCTGACTAAAATATACTATGACAGAAATATGAAGGAGTTCTTCAAACTCAAGTTGGGCATCATGACCATTGATGAATACGAACGAAGGTTTTTGGAATTACTGAAGTATGTTCCATTCATCAAAGATGAGGCTGTCAAGATTCAGAGGTATCTAAGTGGACTTCCACCTCCCATTGGTGACAAGATTTGGTATGATGATCCTAAGACTATGGAAGAAACAATAAGAAGAGTGAAATGTTTATATGAATAGCAAAGAGAAAAGCCTACCTTTCGGAAGGCTTGGGTTGACCAGAAGAAGTTTAAGAAAGAACATAGGAAGAAGTGAAACAAACCTCCCTTTTTCAAAAATAGTCCTCAAGGACATCCATTTTTTAGAGAGTTGAGAATGGCTAAAGTAGGAGAACAAAGGCTAAGACAGACGCCCATTCAGTGTTGGGGCTATATAGAGAACCACAAGTACAGAGATTGTCCTCATAAAAATGGCAAAGCAAGAGATTTCCATAATGTTCAACAAGTCAAAATAGTGGAGGAAATGGGCAGTAGAATGCCAAGGATCTATGCGGCCCTGGACAACAAGCAAGATAAATTTCAGGCGCACATGATTGAAGTGGAAGGTATGATTAACAACCAACCATTTATTATTTTAATTGATTCAAGGGCTATCCATAGTTACATAGACCCTAGAGTGGTGGAAAGTTTTTATTTATCAAGAAGCAAACATGAAAAGTCTTGGTTAGTGCAGTTAGCTACAGGAACCAAGAGGAAATTCACTGAGTTGGTTAAGTCCTATCCGATGGACATGAAGTGATTGAACACAAAGAATGAATTGAATATTATGCCTTTAGGCTCTTATGACTGTTTAATTGGGATGGACTGGTTGGACCAACACCATGCCCTCCTAGACTATCGTAACAAGAAATTTACATGCTTTGATGAGGAAGGAAATCAAAAAATAGTCCAAGGAATTCCTAGAGTTGTTACTGTTAGAGAAATCTCAGCAATGCAGCTAAAGAAGTGCTACAGAAAAGGTTGTCAATTGTTTGCAGCCCGTGTGGAGGAAGCATCCAGAGATGAAGTCTCAAATATTGGAGACCATGCGGTACTAATAGAGTTTGAAGACGTATTTCAGGAGGTACCCAGACTACCTCCAAAGAGAGATATCAATTTCTCTATAAATTTTATGCCTGGAGCAGCTCCAGTGTCAAAAGCTCCTTATAGAATTACTACGCCCGAGCTGAAAGAGTTGCAATTGCAGCTTGAAGAGATTTTAAAGAAGGGGTACATTCTCCCAAGCGTGTCACCTTGGGGTGCCCCGGTCCTATTCGTGAAGAATCAAGATGGGACGTTGAGGTTGTGCATTGATTTCAGACAGTTGAACAAAGTAACTATCAAGAACAAGTATCCTCTGCCGAGGAACGATGATCTTTTCGATCAATTGAAAAGTGCGAAAATATTTTCGAAGATAGATCTCAGATCGGGATATCACCAGGTAATAATAAATCATGAAGACATCAGCAAGACCACCTTTAGAACAAGGTATGGTCATTACGAGTTCACAGTGGTACCGTTTCGGCTGTCCAGCACACCTGCTATTTTTATGTGCTTGATGAATGGTGTATTCAGGGACTATCTAGACAAGTTTGTCATAGTCTTCCTGGATAACATTTTGGTGTATTCAGGGACTATCTAGACAAGCTTGTCATAGTCTTCCTGGATGACATTTTGGTGTATTCCAAGTCAGAGGAAGAGAATGAACAACACGTAAGGATGGTGCTGTAAGTGTTGAGAGAACACCAGTTGTATGCCAAGTTGAGCAAATTCTCATTTTATCAAAGGCAGATCCATTACTTAGGGCACATTATTTCAGAAGAAGGGATCATCGTGGATCCTGAGAAGGTTGAGGCCATCATAGAATGGTCGCCACCAAGGAATGTGGCAAAAGTTAGATCCTTTATGGGTCTAGCGGGCTATTACAGAAGGTTTATCGCAAGGTTCTCAAAGATAGCTCACCCTATCACTTCCTTGCAAGGAAAGGAGAAAATTTTTCAGTGGACTAAAGAGTGTGAGAAATGTTTCTAGTGATTGAAGCAACTGTTAACCATCGCTTCAATCTTGAGGATTACAGATCCAAATGTGCATTTCATGGTGTGCACATATGCGTGTAAAGAAAGGTTGGGAGGAGTTCTCAGTCAGAATGGATTTGTAATCTATTACGAGTCCAGGAAGATGAAAGAGAACGAAAATAATTATACCACTCACGATTTGGATTCGGCAGCAATCGTTCACGCTCTGAGGAAATGGAGACATTACCTCATGGGAATGAGATTTGAACTCAGAACAGACCATAACGGTCTGAAATATTTATTTGATCAGCCAACCTTAAACGCTAGACAAAGTAGGTGGCTGGAATTTCTTGTGAGTACGACTTTGAGATCAAGAATATCAAAGGAAAGGAGAATAAAGTGGTTGATGCACTCAGCAGGAGGGTGCATGAATTACATGCTACAACCATTAGCATGTATCAGACTGAAATTAAAAGAAGAATTTTGGAGGCTGCAAATGTAGATCTGCAGTACAGAGAATTGGTAGCCAAGCTACAACAGGGTAAAAAGCCACAGAAGATGTGTAATGTACCTCAAATTCACCATAAAAATAATAATAAAAAAAAAATTCTATAACATAAATCAATTTCGTTTAGTATTAGAATTTAAGAGAAGGTAAGATTCATTTCTATATATAATGTCATTACTAGGCCAATCTAGTTTACTTTGAACAGAAAAGCTTATGAGGGCACATTTTTTCCATAATTCTATCACTTCCCTTGACTCTCAACTACTTCCAACATACTTATGTATAAAGGCAATGTCTAAACTCAGGTCGAAGGAACCTTTGATGTTTAGAGAGATGAAAATCAGAAGGGATAACACCTTCAAAGTATGCAGAGGGAGGCAGAGATCAAAATCGTCTCGCAGAGGTTGAGTTCAGGTGGAGAACGCTAAGTCATTTTAGCCAGAGATCCTTGAGCAGAGTGAACGAACGGTGAGATTTCTTCATGGGAAAGTACCAAAATCCCATGGACCGTTGGATCTCGTAGATCTGTGGGAGGGTTAAGACTGATCGTCTTTTAGAGATCAGAAGCTCAGGAGGAGTAGCGACCGTTGGATGAGAAGCAACAGGAGCTGTTGAACTCGCACTTGATTTTCGTCATTTCGGAGTTCAGCATTTGGGGCAGCAAGGGATTTTGGAGTCGATGTATCGTGAACATCTGGTTCATGAAATCTCGAAAGAATCGGGATTGTCGATTTCAAGCGAAAACGCCAAAACCCATTAAGCCACCTTTTCGGCATTTCGGGTCCCAGGAGGTCGAAGGGCCCAGAAATATTGTAGCCAGAAATCATGAAATCCTGAATCGGGAAACCCTGAAATGTGAAATGGAAAAAACCCGTTAATCCCCTTTTGACATTTCAGGTCCCAGGAGTTTGAAGGGCCCAGAAATGTTGCATCCGGAGTCATGAAATCCTGAAACCCCGAAGTACTATATGTACAGGCTTCTTCCAATTCAATTATTCAAGGATAGATCTGCTAGAACTCTAATTATAGAAGTAAACATATGCCTATAAATAGATCAGTACCTTTCAAGCTCATCTATACATAGAGAATCCTACCTAGAATTTTGATTTCAGAGCTAAAAATGCTCCTGTAGGTGGATCTTGTTCTTTCAAGTTCATATGCAGATAGTTTTATCTATATTTTTGTTTTAGAAGGAACCATTCCCAAAATTTATTCCTTGAACATAAACTTCTTACAATGATCCGATGTCATCCATGGAAATTATTTCAACTGAGCACAATTAGACGCAAAAAATCAGATACACGAATCATTCAAACAAAGACTGAGCATATTTTAAAAGAAGGTAAAATACCAAGTTGCCAATTCGGCATTTGGGATTTTCTTATTACATATGCGCAGAGTTCCTTTGCTTTACTAAATCCCTAAATCCCGAACCCAGAAACCCCAAAATGTTGGGCCCACAGTCCTTCCGCATTTCGCGATTCGACACTTCTTGTTTCATTTAGTTTATGCATCATGTGTTCAAAAACCTCGAAATCCCAAAACCCCGAAATGATGGGCCCACAGTCCTTCTACATTTTGCAATTCAACACTTCTTGTTTCATTTAGTTTATGCATCAGGTGTTCAAAAACCCTGAAATCCTGAAACCTCAAAATGCTGGGCCCACAGTCCTTCCACATTTCGCGATTCGACACTTCTTATTTTTTGTGTTCAGTGTTTGTAATCGCCAAAACCCGATTGACTTCGAATTTTCACACCATTTTATTCTCTAAGATTTAAACAATTTAACAAACGTTTTCAGTAAAGGTTCTGATTAAACATCTCTGAACCCTTATGCTTATGGAGCTCTCCATCCTTTCATTTCCATGAAGTTCAACTATGACTAGCTAGGATATTCTTTTCCTTATTTCATTTCCAGAAAATGCATTTATGATTAATTAGACTATTTGTCTTCCATTATGTTTCACACCTGTTGAATATACCTATATCAGGCATTTAAAATGAGTCATGTAATTTGTATGGTTATCTATACGAATATGTATTTACATATATCCACACACATAGCTATTTCTTATTGTGTAATCATTCCAATAGTAATTTAATTCGATAGAACAAATCGCCCAGAATTAAGAGATAATCCACAGGGAGATGCCTGTACACATAGGTATGTAAAAGTTTTAAACCCCATAATTACTTCTGGGACAGCGTTTGCACAAATCTTATATCAAAAAGATAAAATAACCGGATATATATACGAGACATTGATCTGGTGATGTTCTCTAGTATAATATAATGATATAGTATTCTATTTAACATAGCTATGCTTTCTAATAAATTACCAAATGCCGATTTCCTTCTGATAAAGACACTAAAATAGGTTTTCCTCGATAGATAACAATTCAAAATCTAGGGGTTTACCCTACATTTCATTTCATTCCTCTAGAATTATATAAAACAAAGTACTCCATTCATTCTTAAGCAAATGCAATTCAATCAGCCAATAATTCATCATGACATGCAAACAGAGAAGGAAAGGTTTACATATATGGAACAGTTCGCGGAAAGACAAAGGGAACAACCACATTCCTCTCAACCATAGAATAGGGCAGCCAAATTCACTTGTCCGATTCACCCCCTAGCCTGACCATGAATCCATGAGGGCGAACTTGGAAAACTCCTCCTCAACAATGTCCTTCAATTCCAGCAGTTACCCTCTTGCCTCACACTTACTCAGCAGTTCTCATAACAGGAAGGAAAAATTCGTTTCAGCAGATTACTCTTGTCTCACACTCAATTCATAGTGTTCATAACAGCAAGAGAGCTCCAAAAATATTTTTCCCCAGCATACTTGGCAACATCCTGCCTCCTCGCATATGTTATATATCAATTTTTCCCAGGTCCTTTTTTTCCTCCCTTGGGGGATTTTCGCGGATTTCTAAACCCCTGATTTTCAAGGGCTTCCCATGGCAAAATATCTAATTTTCCACTTGTAATCATCAGCCGAGTGGTAGTTCCAACTTGTACCCCCCCTCATGGAGTCATGGTCAATTGATTTTAACATGGCTGTTCCATTTGTCCTCCTACAATTAATATAAATCTTTTGTTTTTATACAAGTGTCATAGTCAGATAGTTAGTTGAGTCCCAATCAGAAATCTGCCCAACAATCATAATAATTAATTACAAATATCAAATTCGAAATTTGAAATTGCCATAAATGGCAAAAATTTTCCAAATTCGAATTTACTAAAAACATAATTAAATTTCTAGCAAATTTAAATTTCAAAAATATTTTATTTTGGGGGATATCACAAGATGGAAATTTATAAATTGGAAACAGATGGGATACTACTGTACAAGAACATAATTTTTGTACCCAATGTCTAATGCTTGAAACAGATGATTTTGCAGGAGATGCATAATGTGCCTTATGCAGGGCACCCTGGATATCAGAAAACAGTAGCAGCAGTCAAGAGCCATTACTTTTGGTCGGGTATGAAGAGAGAGATCACTGAATACATCACCATATGTATGGAGTGCCAAAAAGTTAAAGCTAAGCATAGGCACCCAGCAGGGTTGCTACAACCTTTACCCATTCTTGAGTGGAAGTGGGAAGTAGTAACGATGGATTTTATTATGGGACTGCCCAGAACAACCAAGCTGCATGATTTGATCATGGTGGTGGGGGAAAATCTTACAAAAGAATCCCATTTTATTCCATTGAAAACTACTCGCAAGGCAGCAGATGTTGTTGATATTTTCATAAAGGAAGTGGCATGATTGCACGGAATTCCTAAAACGATTGTGTCTGACAAAGACCCAAAATTCACCTCGAATTTCTAGAAAGGATTGTTCAAAGGATTCAGAGTGAATGTGAACTTTAGTACATCTTATCATCCTTAGTTTGATGGATAGACAGAGAGGGTGAACATAGTAATAGAAGACATACTGAGAATGTATGTGATGGACAAACCATCAAGATGGGAAGACTACCTACACTTGATAGAATTCGCCTACAACAATGGTTATCATGCATCGTTGAAGATGAGCCCATTTGAAGCACTTTATGGAAGAAAGTGCAATACTCCAGTGAGCTGGGATAATCTAGTTGATAGAGCAGTAGTTGGGCTAGAGTTGCTCAAGGAGATGGAGGACCAAATGATAAAAATTAAGCAGAATTTGAAAGCTACCCAGGACAGGCAGAAAAGTTATGTTGATAAGAACAGAACCCACAGAGAGTTCAAAGTGGGTGATCATTTTTTCCTGAAAGTGAAATCTAACAGGAGTTCCCTGAAGCTAGGAAGTTGCACCAAGTTGGCAGCCAAATTTTGTGGGCCATTTGAAATCCTGGAAAGGATTGGGATAGTTGCATATATGCTTGCATTACCTACATCTATGACTATACATAATGTGTTTCATGTTTCATTTCTTAAAAAATATATACCAGATGCTAATCATGTTATCGATTGGAATGTGATTCAGGT
>JASDQU010306671.1:69200-81368 GCA_032191745.1 Picea mariana
TATAGTTGATGATGAACAATGTTTCCTTTTAATATGTCATACTCCTATTTATTTAAGACATAACTTTACTCAATTTTGTAACTTAATTACTTTTGATTACTTCATCACTCCCTAAAACCATAATACTTTCATTTCCACCATGTTCAAATTAAAATTATCTAGTTGGATTCTCTTTGTTTGTAGGGTAAACCTTGTTTTTCTTATGATATGATAATCATCATAATCATCAATAAAAATATTAAATATTAACTGTAAAATAAAAATGATGATAAATGCATCACCATTTTTTTTCATAGGTTAATTTAAAATGTGTTTATCAAAAGCAAATAATTTTGAATCCACCATATTCATTTTTTGTTTTAACTTGTTATATGTTCTTAACACTTTGTATCCCATTTTATACCAATTTGGACATCTCTATGAAATAGAGAAATCAACACTTCTTTCTCATAAGTGTGTAATTAATTTGTCAGAAAACCTTTGACTTTTTATTTTGATTATGATGTCATACTTATCAATTGTTGTGACATTTTTTGCAGTAGTTCAAAAGGAAATCATCAATCACTTCAATAAGATTTATGACGTACAAAAATATGGTACAATCCTCTAAATTACATTAAAAGTATTTTCTTTAATTCCTATGATTTGGAATAAGAATTATCAAGAAATCCAATCTCTATACACATAGGAAATTAGGAGAAATTTCGGCCCTAGATCAGATTCTTCTCTTCTAGACTACTCTTCGTCATTTATATATATTCCCTGACCAGAGCTATATGCTATGTAGATTTATTTTCCATAGAGGTCACGTATAGATTCAAAGAAGAAAAAGATTAGGGGGGAAGAATACACGTAGGAAATTAGGAGAAATTTATGGTCTAGAATGGGCCTCCTAAGGAAAATCCTAAAATAATAGTTAAAATATGAAAATAAGATTTATGAATTTTCAAAGGGAAAGAAAGGAAACTACTATTAATCATATTTTTTACTTAACTCCTTATAGGTGTGCTTAAATTTCAAGTGTAGGCACTCACTGGATGCATAATTTAATTTTGTATACAACAACTACCCACTCTGCATACTTTTGATAAAGCCAATATGATATAAACTGGAAATAAATGAAATTTTTTTTTTATATATATTTATAGTTTATATAGCCATGGGTCTATAAAAAATAGCCACAGTGGGTACTCGTTGGAAACAAAATTTAATTTTGCATCCAAGAAGTTCCTACACTTGACTTTTGAGTAAACCTATAAGGATATAATTCAAAAATATAATTTAAAAAAGTATTTTTCTTCCTTTCCCTCCAGAAATATTTATCCTTATGGTTGACACCATCATATTGAATCCTATTGGTCCTTTTAAAGTTGATTTTGATAAAACGTTTTTTTTGTTTTCAGACTCAATTTTTTCCTCAAAGTTTTTGGGAATGTGTTATATTCTCTACATGGATATATTCACCTTTTTTTCAAATGCATCAAGGGGGTCACAATGGGGGATAACAAGGCTCCTCCTATCCAGGGTTCATGGATAGGAGCCTTCGACCAATTTTTTGGGCTATTTTTGGTCTTCTTTTTGGTTTGTTTTATGGTTTTTGTCCAATGCAATTTTGGCCCATTCTAATTTACTCTTGGTTAAGAGATTATGGTTTTAATATAATATGGTATTAATGTATTATGGTTTTTGATGTCATGAAATACATAAATATTGTATTGTGAATGGTGTAATTAATATAATGAAGAAGATAGAGGTGTGGCTCTAATGTTTGTTGGTTTTCCTAGTTAAGGTTTTCCAGGGTAAATCTTTGTGTATTGTGTGTAATGTCCCCAAGGCCGAGCCCTATTGTAAATCATATCTATGAAGTATAAAACTTGCATTATGAATTGTAATTATGTTTTATAGGCTGGTGAGCTAGGTTTATATAAGCTGGTGGGATTATGTGTTATTAGGCCGAAGAGCCTAAGTGTTAAGGTCAGGAGCCTGCTTTTGTATATGTAATCATGAAGAACATTAATAAAAAATATAAACATTGTTGCGTGCAGACCGACCATGATGAATGAGTGATGGGGGACTAAGCTTCCACAGAATGGGTAAGGGATTGGGGGCTGGAAGGTGGGAAAGAGAGGCTAAGTGTTGAGCCTAGGGGCTTAAGTCCTTGGGAATAATATTTTAATATTATTCGAAAAGCCATGTGAAATATTTGTTTTGTCCTAAGTTCCTTGGGAGGAATGCATGTTGATGGAGTGCATGTAGAATCATGGGTAACTTGTGTTGACCCAAGCGCATGTAGTTAAAACCAAAGAAGTGAGTCGTGTTGGGGGGTCCCTGTCGACTGTCTGAACCATGAATCCTGTGGCCCCTGTATTCAACCTCTGCATACCCTCACGCAGCGGGGAAACCAGAAAACTGTAATGTTTTCTTGAGAAGATGAGGTATCAGTCGTCTGAACCATTTGAGTCTATGTTCGACCTCTGCATTAATTTCTGGTCACACACCCTGAAACCAGTGACAAACCCATGGATTGAGCCATGTCACCTATGTACGATGTGAGCCCAGCCCATTCTCTCTTGCAGAGTTGAGTCTGTACCCGAACTGTCTTTGGGTTGCTACCTTCTATTTTTCCAAAGTGGAATTGACCAGTTGTTGTTGTTGTTATCCTCACCTTATGGAAATTGAACTGAAACTGGTTGAAGAAGCGGGTTGTCAGGCCTGTGGTTGAAGAGGCAGGTTGTAGGGCCTGTGAGAAACTCCCTCCAGATGAGAGAGTCTACTGGGAAGTGGTTTTTCCCCAAAGAGAGTCCAACACCAACTTCAGAGCTCTGAGAATTCCTAATTTGGCCTGTTGTCGAGGCCCAAAGAGGGAGGTGAAGCACTGATGGACTATGCTTGTGAAGGTGTATACTCCCGGGTGGAACATGCATGTGGGGAATGAGATTCTGTTAGTAGTGGGTGTAAGAAGGCATCCTAGGAAGAATCCTTTTGGTTATCCTGTGCAGTTTTCCCTGTAACCTCAGCCTAGACTAGGATTCCTTTCCTTGGGTGGAGCTTAGTCCCATCTCGGGGGTGACCTACTGCAGAGAGTGATGAGCAGCATGGTCTAAGGCTGGGAGGTTCATGGAAGGCCTGCATGTAGTTGGTTGAATTACCACAGTTTCAAAGATACGTATCAGCTTATGCTTAATATTATGTTTTGCATGCCTGTGATGCTTATATGTATCATGTAATATGTTGTGCATATGAATTACTGTTAATTCCAGGGATTATTTATGTTAGCAGTAATCTTGTGTTTACTTTGAGTTAAATGTGTTTAATTTGATTTAAATTCATGTTATTAATTAAGTATGAGAATGATGTTGTTCCACATAGTAGCGTTTTCCCGACCAAGTGGGATTAAGGCCGGTGGGGAGCGTTACAGTTTGGTATCAGAACTAGGTTTCAACACTGAGCCTGGATGGGCCGGATAAGTGGTCTTTGAACCAGGGTTTTGAGAAGAAATTGTGTCTNGGGAGAGAGAACTCCACACAAGAAGTGTTGGAGCCATGGGATCTGTTTGGGAGGAAAGGAGAACCCTCACAACCGTCAGATCTGGAAAACGTGCACAAGGTTTAAAACCCTTTGGAGTTGCACAAGAGTGTAGAAATCGCAATACGTGAAATCCCAAATTCGTCAGGACCATCCATCAAAAAGGATGTGTGGAGAGTGATCAAACTTTCGTTGACTCGTGACCTGAAATGGTCTAAGGGTGAGTTCGTGAGAATTCATGAAACACGAATTCACGATTGGATCACAATCGTCAATCTAAAGAGAGATCTGGACCGTCAATTGTCCAGGAAGAAATCTACATTTCGGGAATAGGAAGGACGAAGGTGGAAAATCTTTTGACCTCATGACACACGAAATCCCTTTACGCGAAATGACGATGAGATCTGAGTCGTCATATCGTGGGGAATAAGGACCGTTGGATCATTTAGTGAATTTAGATATCGTGAACTTGGAGCGCAGGCCAAATTCTTGGTCACTCCAAGTCCTGAATCGCGAAAGGGATTAACAAGGGTAGAATCGGACGGTGGAGCTCTTCCACGAAGAAGTGTCGAAATATCGTGAGCCATCAAATCAGAGGAGGCTCACAGTCATTGATCTCATACATGAATTTCCATATCGAAATTCAGGGATTGAAGTGACAAGAGATTTGGAGTCGCTGCATCGCGAACTCCCGGTTACCAAAAACCCAAAACCCTGAAATCCCAAAACGATCTACACCATAGATCATAGGAGAGGAACTTGACCGTTGGATCAAGTAGATGAATAGACCATAATTTCAAAATTTCGGCAAACGAAAGTTCGAGATGTGTAGATGCAGGAACTCCTAATTCCCAAAACCCTGAAACGCTAAAAGGATCTGCGCCGTAGATCTGAGAGAGGTCTAACCGTTGGATTTCACTTGGAAGGATGTGGACACATGGGTGTGTACCATGTGCCAGTGGGTTGAAAAGAAAAGTGAGCATGGTGGGACCTGATGACATCATTGAAGGTGGCATGGACCCTCGTGAACGTGCCAGGTGCCACCGTGGTTGTGGGCCCAGAGGGTAAGGAAAGCGAATTTTCTGAAGTTGGGAGTTGGAGAGGGAAGCGAGTGTGAGAACCTCTGGGACCAAATTCCTGAAACTCGAAACTTCAAAGCCTCGAAATCACGAAACCCAAAACTTCGAAGCCCCGAAATCTCGAAACCTGAAACCCCAAAGCCCCGAAATCCTGAAACCCAAAGTTTCATTTGGAGAGCCTTGTAGCACCTAGCAGTTCAGTGTTTGATCATGGCCAGTGGACGCATGGGTTGGGGAATAAGAAAAATGGGGGCTATCGCTGAAAATTGTAGAGCCAAACAAAGCTCAGAAAATTCATGAATCAAAGCATTTTCTTATTCGCATTGGTTTATGAATGTTGTAGTTTTATTAAGGGTTTAAGGCCTGACAAAATTCAGTTGACTGCACGTTGTGTGTGCAGAGTTCAACGAGTGTCAGGACAGCCATGAAACGACATCGAGTATATAAATGGAAGAGGTTATGATTGCCTCCAATTCAGAGAATGAAAGAGAAGGAAGGGATGTCAACTTGAGAGTCAAAGGATCGAACTCCAATGGGCATGAAAAAGATATGGATAAGGAAGGACATATGATGAAAATCATCAAAATATTGCAAAGAGAAGCCCAGGCTCACCGATCCGATAGCTGAAATCTCATGAGGATCAGCGATCGACAGGGTGAATTCAACTTAAAGATGTTGAAGAACCTGGAAAGAATAGAAAGAAAATTGGAAAAGGAGAGTGACTCAAGAAAGACAGAGAGTCGCAGGACTCCTAAGAGGAAAATAAGATCAAGGAGTGTCAGCAAACATCGTCGTCACTCCCCAAAGCATCCCAGTAGGGAAGCAGATAGTAGTTCAAGCCCATCCCCTACCAAAAAACACCGAAGATCTGGGATGGATGAATTGAAAGGGGAGATGAATAAGATTAAGCCTCCTACGTTTGATGGAGAACATAAGAAGGAGGAAGATGTCAAAACATGGTTGCTTGGAATGAGGAAATATTTCCAACTGCAGAATTATTCCTCTAAAGTAGAAGGAATAATTGCGATGTATCAACTAAAAGGAAAAGCATCCATGTGGTGGGATCAGCTTGTGCAGGTGCAACACGTTAGAGAGAAAGATATCACATGGAAAGAATTCAAGAGTTATTTCGAGAGGAAATACCTGACTAAAATATACTATGACAGAAATATGAAGGAGTTCTTCGAACTCAAGCTGGGCATCATGACCATTGATGAATACGAACGAAGGTTTTTGGAATTACTGAAGTATGTTCCATTCATCAAAGATGAGGTTGTCAAGATTCAGAGGTATCTAAGTGGACTTCCACCTCCCATTGGTGACAAGATTCGGTATGATGATCCTAAGACTATGGAAGAAACAATAAGAAGAGTGAAATGTTTATATGAACAGCAAAGAGAAAAGCCTACCTTTCAAAAGGCTTGGGTTGACCAGAATAAGTTTAAGAAAGAACATAGGAAGAAGTGAAACAAACCTCCCTTTTTCAGAAATAGTCCTCAAGGACATCCATTTTTTAGAGAGCCGAGAATGGCTAAAGTAGAAGAACAAGGGCTGAGACAGAAGCCCATTTAGTGTTGGGGCTATAAAGAGAACCACAAGTACAGAGATTGTCCTCATAAAAATGGCAAAGCAAGAGATGTCCATAATGTTCAAAAAGTCAAAACAGTGGAGGACATGGGAAGTAGAATGCCAAGGATCTATGCGGCCCTGGACAACAAGCAAGCTGAATTTCAGGCGCACATGATTGAAGTGGAAGGTATGATTAACAACCAACCATTTATTATTTTAATTGATTCAAGGGCTAGCCATAGTTACATAGACCCTAGAGTGGTGGAAAGTTTTCATTTATCAAGAAGCAAACATGAAAAGTCTTGGTTAGTGCAGTTGGCTACAAGAACCAGGAGGAAAGTCACTAAGTTGGTTAAGTCCTGTCTAGTGGACATGAAGTGATTGAACACAAAGGATGAATTGAATATTATGCCTTTAGGCTCTTATGACTGTTTAATTGGGATGGACTGGTTGGACCAACACCATGCCCTCCTAGACTATCGTAACAAGGAATTTACATGCTTTGATGAGGAAGGAAATAAAAAAATAGTCCAAGGAATTCCTAGAGTTGTTACTGTTAGAGAAATCTCAGCAATGAAGCTAAAGAGGTGCTACAGAAAAGGCTGTCAATTGTTTGTAGCTCGTGTGGAGGAAGCATCCAGAGATGAAGTCTCAAATATTGGAGACCATGCGGTACTAACAGAGTTTGAAGACGTATTTCAGGAGGTACCCAGACTACCTCCAAAGAGAGATATCGATTTCTCTATAAATTTGATGCCTGGAGCAGCTCCAATGTTAAAAGCTCCTTATAGAATGACTACGCTAGAGCTGAAAGAGTTGCAATTGCAGCTTGAAGAGATTTTAAAGAAGGGGTACATTCTCCCAAGCGTGTCACCTTGGGGTGCCCTGGTCCTATTCGTGAAGAATCAAGATGGGACGTTGAGGTTGTGCATTGATTTCAGACAGTTGAACAAAGTAGCTTTCAAGAACAAGTATCCTCTGCTGAGGAACGACGATCTTTTCGATCAATTGAAAGGTGCGAAAACATTGTCGAAGATAGATCTCAGATTGGGATATCACCAGGTAAGAATAAAGGATGAAGACATCAGCAAGACCACCTTTAGAACAAGGTATGGTCATTACGAGTTCACAGTGGTACTGTTTCGGCTGTCCAGCACACCTGCTATTTTTATGTGCTTGATGAATGGTGTATTCAGGGACTATCTAGACATGTTTGTCATAGTCTTCCTGGATGACATTTTGGTGTATTCAGGGACTATCTAGACAAGCTTGTCATAGTCTTCCTGGATGACATTTTGGTGTATTCCAAGTCAAAGGAAGAGAATGAACAACACGTAAGGATGGTGCTGCAAGTGTTGAGAGAACACCATTTGTATGCCAAGTTGAGAAAATGCTCATTTTATCAAAGGCAGATCCATTACTTGGGGCACATTATTTCAGAAGAAGGGATCGTCGTGGATCCTGAGAAGATTGAGGCCATCAGAGAATGGTCACCGCCAAGGAATGTGGAAGAAGTTAGATCCTTTATGGGTCTAGTGGGCTATTACAGAAGGTTTATCGCAAGGTTCTCAAAGATAGCTCACCCTATCACTTCCTTGCAAGGAAAGGAGACAAATTTTCAGTGGACTAAAGAGTGTGAGAAATGTTTCTAGTGATTGAAGCAACTGTTAACCATCTCTTCAATCTTGAGGATTGCAGATCCAAATGTGCATTTCATGGTGTGCACATATGCGTGTAAAGAAAGGTTGGGAGGAGTTCTCAGTCAGAATGGATTTGTAATCTATTACGAGTCTAGGAAGCTGAAAGAGAACGAAAAAAATTATGCCACTCACGATTTGGATTTGGCAGCAATCATTCACGCTCTGAGGAAATGGAGACATTACCTCATGGGAAGGATATTTGAACTCAGAACAGACCATAACAGTCTGAAATATTTGTTTGATTAGCCAACCTTAAACGCTAGACAAAGTAGGTGGCTGGAATTTCTGTGTGAGTACGAATTTGAGATCAAGCATATCAAAGGAAAGGAGAATAAAGTGGTTGATGCACTCAGCATAAGGGTGCATGAATTACATGCTACAACCATTAGCATGTATCATACTGATATTAAAAGAAGAATTTTGGAGGCTGCAAATGTAGATCCGCAGTACAGAGAATTGGTAGCCAAGCTACAACAGGGTAAAAAGCCACAGAAGATGTGTAATGTACCTCAAATTCACCATAAAAATAATAATAATAAAAAAAATTCTATAACATAAATCAATTTCGTTTAGTATTAGAATTTAAGAGAAGGTAAGATTCATTTCTATCCATAATGTCATTACTAGGCCAATCTAGTTTACTTTGAACAGAAAAGCTTATGAGGGCACATTTTTTCCATAATTCTATCACTTCCCTTGACTCTCAACTACTTCCAACATACTTATGTATAAAGGCAATGTCTAAACTCAGGTCGAAGGAACCTTTTATGTTTAGAGAGATAAAACTCAAAAGGGATAACACCTTCAAAGTATACAGAGGGAGGCAGAGATCAAAATCGTCTCGCAGAGGTTGAGTTCAGGTGGAGAACGCTAAGTCATTTTAGCCAGAGATCCTTGAACAGAGTGAACGAATGGTGAGATTTCTTCGTGGGAAAGTACCAAAATCCCATGGACCGTTGGATCTCGTAGATCTATGGGAGGGTTAAGACTGATCGTCTTTTAGAGTTCAGAAGCTTAGGAGGAGTAGCGACCGTTGGATGAGAAGCAACAGGAGCCATTGAACTCGCGCTTGATTTTCGTCATTTCAGAGTTCAGCATTTGGGGCAGCAAGGGATTTTGGAGTCGATGTATCGCGAACATCTAGTTCGCGAAATCCTGAAAGAATCAGGATTGTCGATTTCAAGCGAAAACGCCAAAACCCATTAAGCCCCCTTTTTGGCATTTCGGGTCCCGGGAGGTTGAAGGGCCCAGAAATATTGTAGCTAGAAATCGTGAAATCCCGAATCGTGAAACCCTGAAATGTGAAATGGAAAAAACCCGTTAAGCCCCTTTTGACATTTCAGGTCCCAGGAGTTCGAAGGGCCCAGAAATGTTGCATCCGGAGTCATGAAATCCTGAAACCCCGAAGTACTATATGTACAGGCTTCTTCCAATTCAATTATTCAAGGATAGATCTGCTAGAACTCTAATTATAGAAGTAAACATATGCCTATAAATAGATCTGTACCTTTCAAGCTCATCTATACATAGAGAATCCTACCTAGAATTTTGATTTCAGAGCTAAAAATGCTCCTGTAGGTGGATCTTGTTCTTTCAAGTTCATATGCAGATAGTTTTATCTAGATTTTTGTTTTAGAAGGAACCATTCCCAAAATTTAGTCCTTGAACATAAACTTCTTACAATGATCCGATGTCATCCATGGAAATTATTTCAACTGAGCACAATTAGACGCAAAAAATCAGATACACGAATCATTCAAACAAAGACTGAGCATATTTTAAAAGAAGGTAAAATACCAAGTTGTCAATTCAGCATTTGGGATTTTCTTATTACATATGTGCAGAGTTCCTTTGCTTTACTAAATCCCGAAATCCTGAACCCAGAAACCCCAAAATGTTGGGCCCACAGTCCTTCTGCATTTCGCGATTCGACACTTCTTGTTTCATTTAGTTTATGCATCATGTGTTCAAAAACCTCGAAATCCCAAAACCCCGAAATCCTGGGCCCACAGTCCTTCTGCATTTCACGATTCAACACTTCTTGTTTCATTTAGTTTATGCATCAGGTGTTCAAAAACCCCAAAATCCTGAAACCTCGAAATGTTGGGCCCACAGTCCTTCCGCATTTCGTGATTCGACACTTCTTATTTTTTGTGTTCGGCGTTTGTAATCGCCAAAACCCGATTGACTTCGACTTTTCACAACATTTTATTCTCTAAGGTTTAAACAATTTAACAAACATTTTCAGTAAAGGTTCTGATTAAACGTCTCTGAACCTTTATTCTTATGGAGCTCTCCATCCTTTCATTTCCATGAAGTTCAACTATGACTAGCTAGGATATTCTTTTCCTTATTTCATTTCCAGAAAATGCATTTATGATTAATTAGACTATTTGTCTTCCATTATGTTTCGCACCTCTTGAATATACCTATATCAGGCATTTAAAATGAGTCATGTAATTTGTATGGTTATCTATACAAATATGTATTTACATATATCCACACACATAGCTATTTCTTATTGTGTAATCTTTCCAATAGTAATTTAATTCGATAGAACAAATCGCCCAGAATTAAGAGATAATCCACAGGGAGATGCCTGTACACATAGGTATGTAAAAGTTTAAAACCCCATAATTACTTCCGGGATAGCGTCTGCACAAATCTTATATCAAAAAGATAAAATAACCGGATATATATACGAGACATTGATCTGGTGATGTTCTCTAGTATAATATAATGATATAGTATTCTATTTAACACAGCTATGCTTTCTAATAAATTACCAAATGTCGATTTCCTTCAGGTAAAGACACTAAAATAGTTTTTCCTCGATAGATAACAATTCAAAATCTAGGGGTTTACCCTACATTTCATTTCATTCCTCTAGAATTATATAAAATAGAGTACTCCATTCATTCTTAAGCAAATGCAATTCAATCAGCCAATAATTCATCATGACATGCAAACAGAGAAGGAAAGGTTTACATATCTGGAACAGTTCGCGGAAAGACAAAGGGAACAACCACGTTCCTCTCAACCATAGAATAGGGCAGCCAAAGTCACTTGTCCGATTCACCCCCTAGCCTGACCATGAATCCATGAGGGCGAACTTGGAAAACTCCTCCTCAACAATGTCCTTCAATTCCAGCAGTTACCCTCTTGCCTCACACTTACTCAGCAGTTCTCATAACAGGAAGGAAAAATTTGTTTCAGCATATTACTCTTGCCTCACACTCAATTCATAGTGTTCATAACAGCAAGAGAGCTCCAAAAATATTTTTCCCTAGCATACTTGGCAACATCTTGCCTCCTCGCATATGTTATATATCAATTTTTCCCAGGTCCTTTTTTTCCTCCCTTGGGGGATTTTCGAAGATTTCTAAACCCCTGATTTTCAAGGGCTTCCCATGGCCAAATATCTAATTTTCCACTTGTAATCATCAGCCGAGTGGTAGTTCCAACTTGTACCCCCCCTCATGGAGTCATGGTCAACTGATTTTAACATGGTTGTTCCATTTGTCCTCCTACAATTAATATAAATCTTTTGTTTTTATACAAGTGTCATAGTCAGATAGTTAGTTGAGACCCAATCAGAAATCTGCCCAACAGTCATAATAATTAATTACAAATATCAAATTCGAAATTTAAAATTGCCATAAATGGCAAAAATTTTCCAAATTTGAATTTACTAAAAACAGAATTAAATTTCTAGCAAATTTAAATTTCAAAAATATTTTATTTTTGGGGATATCACAAGATGGAAATTTATAAATTGGAAACAGATGGGATACTACTGTACAAGAACATAATTTTTGTACCCAATGTCCAATGCTTGAAACAGATGATTTTGCAAGAGATGCATAATGTGCCTTATGCAGGGCACCCTGGATATCAGAAAACAGTAGCAGCAGTCAAGAGCCATTACTTTTGGTTGGGTATGAAGAGAGAGATCACTGAATACATCACCATACGTATGGAGTGCCAAAAAGTTAAAGCTAAGCATAGGCACCCAGCAGGGTTGCTGCAACCTTTACCCATTCTTGAGTGGAAGTGGGAAGTAGTAACGATGGATTTTATTATGGGACTGCCCAGAACAACCAAGATGCATGATTCGATCATGGTGGTGGTGGAAAATCTTACAAAAGAAGCCCATTTTATTCCATTGAAAACTACTCACAAGGCAGCAGATGTTGTTGATATTTTCATAAAGGAAGTGGCATGATTGCACGGAATTCCTAAAACGATTGTGTCTGACAAAGACCCAAAATTCACCTCGAATTTCTAGAAAGGAT
>JASDQU010306672.1:0-11621 GCA_032191745.1 Picea mariana
GGGTTTACTTGTTAAAACTTAAGAGCAAATTTTTTGACAAGTTTTTGGCCTACAAGGCCCTTGTAGAAAAACAATCTGGACATCAAATTCAAAGGTTAAGAACAAATAATGGAGGCAAATATGTCAACAATAATTTTACAAGTTACTGCACTACATAGGGAATCCAAATGCAACACATTGTTCCATATACACCACAACAAAATGGTGTTGTTGGGAGAAACAACCACACATTAATAGAAATGGCTAATTGTATGATCCAATCTAAGGAATTAAGTTTAAAGTATTGGGCGGAAGGCATCAACTGTGCAAATTACATAATAAATCGCACTCCCACAAAGGATCTTAAAAATATAACACCGAAAGAAGCTTGGACTAAAATTAAACCAGATGTAAGTCACTTCCGTGTATTTGGCAGTATAGCATGGGCTCACATTCCTGATGAGAGAAGGAAAGAATTGCATCCTAAAAGTGAGAAGTGTACATTTGTTGGTTATTCTGAAGATGTCAAAGGTTATAGACTTCTTCAATCACATTGCAATGAAATCATTATTAGAAGAGATGTTAAATTTGATGAAAATCTCTTGGCCTGTGCACCTAATTCGGTGTGTGTGCCTTCTTTGGCTTGCGAGCCTAATTCTACGGTTGTGCCTTCTTTGACCTGTGAGCCATCTTTGTCGTTTGTGCCTTCTTCTAATCTGGTTTCTTCTTCAGATGATGACAGTGAGGATGAAAATCCACCTCTACCTGCTCACCCTCCTCCAGATGAGTCCTTTGAATCTGAACCAGCACCAGTTCCACCGCTTCCTAGATGGGTCCGTTCAACATGAGAAGCAACTGGTGGTCTTGTCGGCGATCCTTCAGATTGGCGTCGAACACGTTCACAGTTCCAATGAGCCTCTTCTCTTTTGGCTCAATTTTCAGAGACTCATGATCCAAAGACATTTGTAGAAGCTTTAGGTCATCCAGATTGGGATACAACAATGAATGAAGAGTATTGTTCTTTAATGGAAAATGATACTTGGGATCTTGTACCTCTTCCAAAAGGAAGAAAACTTGTCAGATGTAAATGGGTCTACAGAACAAAGTATGCATCATATGGAAGTGTTGAAAGACACAAGGCTCGATTAGTTGCCAAAGGATTTTCCCAAGTTAAAGGAATTGACTATAATGAAACCTTTTCCCCTGTAGCCAAAATGAACTCCATCTGCCTTGTTCTTGCCCTTGTTGCCTCACATAAATGGGAGGTCCATCAGATGGATGTTAAATTCGCCTTCTTGCATGGTGATTTTAAAGAAGAAATATACATGGAACAACCTCCTGGCTATGTCCAAAATGACTCTAGCCTTGTTTGTCGCCTCAAGAAATATTTTTATGGTCTCAAGCAAGCTCCCCGAGCTTGGTATGCCAAAATGGATAGCTTTCTTATTGCCACTAGATTCTCTAGATGTCATTCTGATCCTAATGTCTATACCAAGAAAGTAGGAAGCCATCTCATAATCCTTGTCCTTTATGTTGATGACCTGATCCTTACTGGTAGTGACCCAAAAATTTTAAATCATGTGAAAACCAGCCTTAAGAAGAAATTTGAAATGACAGACTTAGGCTTTTTGCACTATTTCCTTGGTCTCCAAGTTTTGCAAACCAATGAAGGAATTTTTCTTTCCCAGTCTAAGTATGCTTGTGACCTTCTTCGCTGCTTTCACATGGATGATTGTAAACCAACCCCTTCTCCCTTCCAGTCTGGAGTCAAGATTACTTCCACCTGTACTTCTCCTAAAGTTGATGCCACCCTGTACCGTCAGTTAGTTGGTAGCCTCTTATACTTGACTCATACCTGTCATGATCTCGGTATATTCAAACACCCCATGAAATCCATTGGAAAGCAACTAAAAGGATACTTCGCTATGTCTATGGTACATTTCAGTTCATGATACATTACAGTTCATGGGGGACTCCTTTATTAGTTGGTTTCACTAATTCAGATTGGGTTGGCGACCCTGATGATCGGAAGTCTACTGCAGGTTATGTTTTCATCCTTGGTTCAACACCTATCACTTGGGCCTGTAAGAAACAACAAGCTATTGCACTTTGTTCAGCAGAAGCAAAGTACCGAGCAACGGTAAATGCAACTCAGGAAGCCCTGTGGCTTCGACAGATCCTTTTAGAGTTTGGATTCCAACACCAACATCCGACCAGCCTTTGGTGTGACAATCAGAGTGCCATCAAGCTCGCCAAAGACCCATTTCAACATCAACGCAGAAAACACATCGAGCTACACATGCACTTCATCAAAAAGTTCATTCATGATCAAGTTATTATACTGCTCTTTTTCCCTACAGAAGATCAAGTTGCAGACATTTTCACAAAGTCTCTTACAGAAGTGAAGTTTTCCAAAATTTGATCTATGTTAGGAGTTCAAGAAGTTGTCATTAAGGGGGGATAGGCTCTAATGCCTCCTTCCTTCTCCTATTGTGTCAACATTGTAAATCCTTCAATCCTATCCCAAGTTGTTCTTAAGCGGGGATGTTAGGATATTTAGACACTTAGGAGTTAGTTAAGAACTACTTGGTCTAATATGTCGTTAGGTAAAAGTGTGTTTCTTAGTGTGTTTCTTTAGTATGCATTAGTATGCATTTGTAGTTAGGAAATTAGATGGTCACGATATGTTCCCGACATAGAGTGATCTGACGGTTCATACTCTCCTCGATCTTAACGACCATTGATCTGTGGCTTAACACCCAATTGGTCCATGATCTCTATTTAAAGAGCATGGAGGGTCATTTGTCGATGATCGATTGTGAGAAACTCTCTTGTAAAATCTCTCTGTAATCTTTTTCTTTGCATTAATAAACTGCTCCAAGTGGCCGCATTGGATGGGGCTGTGGATGTTTCCCCGTAGGGGTTTTACCACGTGAAAAGATCGTTGTGTTGTTCTTTGATCTGGTTATGTGAGTGGTTACTGGAGGTGTTCGTCCTTTGTTGGAATACCCGTGTTGTCAAACATCCCCAATATGGTCACCAATTTTGTTATCGAACTAATCAGTAAGTGCGGACACAAATAGATCTCCCCAACTTCCACAGAAAACTAGAACAAAACAAGACATAATACATACTTCATCTTAAACTTCATTGTCATATAAACTAGTTTAAAGAGGTACAAGTAACATACCTTTTAAATGATGCTTGATCCTCGCTAGTGTCGTCCTTGTAGCTCCTTCTTTGAGTTTGCAGAATGGTAAGCCTGTCTAAAATGCACAAACCAGCAAAGAGGGAAAACAAAGATATATATATTCTAATGAAGTCTATGTATAAGATCAAGGAGTTATACAATAAAAATTAAAACACTTTTATAGGGAATAAATGTATTATTGCATTATATTAAATGGAAAGTGGAGAATACAACCCATGCCTTGATGTTGCAAGGTCCCCTTTCAATAGCTCTGTTCTCCAACCCACACACCTTTGCTCCAATTCCTTGGATNTCTGACTTGGAGAACTAAAGCAAAGCTCTCAAGCACAATCTGTAGTAGAAATCTCCATGCAAATCTTAGCCTATTCAACCTTAGCCTTTTCCATGAGAGATCCCTCTTCATATAGGGTGAAAGATAGATGGGTGAGGATATTAGGATGATCCCACTAAATCAGAGAAGCGAGTAAGATCCAAACCGATCAGAGGCTACCTCATCTTCTAGAAGATTCCCTTCTAGAACATTTGTGAAATTTGACTTTTCCTTTGATTTAAGCATCGCCACACCCTATGTACAAGCAACATGCAATGATGTCGTAGTCCAATTTTAGTGCAGAGTGCGATGATCAAGCATCGTCGCACCCCATGCATACAACAGGGTGCGATGACCTTCCTTGTTATAGTTTTAGAAAGACGAAAGCAAACCACTTTTCTCATGGAGAAAGTCTCTTTTAATATTTTTAGGGAACATGAACACATGTTGTCAGTTTATCACTGAGGTGACCAAAATAATGTGTAACATCAGGATCCTTTCCTCTAACTGTAGTTTCTCTTTGTTGCACGCAATCTCTGCCCTCGTGCATTCTCTACTGCAGGCACTTTCTTGGGAATGTTCTCAACCTATCCCCTTCCTTCCTTCAGAACGAACTTAGGTTCATCTTGGGGATTGTGAAATCGTATGCTATGGTGGTAAATTTGGTTGATAGCTTATGTTTTCCTATCCAAATATTCCATACTTGTATTCATTGAGGGTGGTTGGTTGTTCAACTCCCAACTCTTTCCGTTAAGTGTCTTGCTTCAGCGAAAATTTAGAGGAAATATTGTTATTTCCTTCTCTTTATCCATCAAGGTAGCTTTGGGTTCTTTTACACATGAATCCCCTTCTCTACCCCTTACTAATCCCTCTCACGGTATCATGGCTAGTACTTTTAAGGATTCGCCCCACTGTCAACTATTGGCATTTCCAATTGATCAATAATGCAATTACAATATTTACATGCTATTGCATGGGAATCATTAAACATGATTAATTATATGCGGGGAAGACATGGGTCTTACAAAATATCTCTAATACCACTTATTGTAAACCTTGGAAGATAAATGCTAGAAGATAATCATTCACTTGAGAATAAACCCATAACTTCAAAAATACCCACACATTCACACTATAAAGAACATAAGAATATGGTAGGGTAACACCATCAAATACTCCTTATGGAAGGAATCACTCCATAACCCATGCTTACTACAATACCATACATACAACATCCATCATATCTCAACACAATGATACTCATATGTATTTATATTTTCTCATCAGTATTCCTAGGAGAATATGCCAACTACCCCTTATTATTATATTATTTCTTCTAACTACATAGTGGGTGTATTCCATGATTGTGGCCGCATTGCATTCATTATCCCACTGGGTACCTCCCTAGATACCCCATATTATCCTCCGTAGGTACATTACATTTCATCCATCTTCACGTGTTTCATCCCAAAAACATGAGATGTCATACAATATGAGATACTAAGCAATGTAGTCAACTAATACCATGCAGGTGAGCATCAATCCATCCTAGTGAAGAGTGGACATGGTGTCCAACTATGGGCTTTCCTCCTCGATTTGGACTCTGGTTATTGCTTGGGTTCCAAATTGTCACTATGCTACTCTAATATATTCATGCATTGCTTTTAGTCCTCCATGTAACTCCATACCAGTTGCCTTTCTAGTTCCATGTTGGTCCATAATAAGTTTGTTGACACTCATACCCTTGCCTTGATAGTTTTTGTTTCTCTAGGTGGTGTGGGTGGTGATATACACCAAAATTAGCTATTGATTATTCTTTATTTCACCCTTCAACATGTAGTTCCTATGAGTCATTTAGATCCTTAGCTTCTTCTTCCTTTTTGTTCCCTTCATGGGGATTTTCTTCATATGCTTCTATAGGCTATTCTTTTAATTCAACCTTGGACTCTTCATCTAATGTGTTTGTAGGTATTGCAATTAGTTTCCCAACAAAGTATTGTTCAAGGCCCCCCTTGGGCCCTTCTTGTTTAGTAAGAGAAATATCCTACAATGTAATTTTATTTTTCTTATACTAAATCTTCAAAAAAATATTTTTCACATTAATATTAACTATAACAATTGATTCCATCCTAGTATATCCCAAAACAACATCCACATCATCCATATATATGGCATGAAAATCTAGATGCAACACATTTATCCATGGTAATCTTCAAATATTTAAAAATGTAAACATTCTCACCATTAACTTGTGTACTTTGAATATAATTGGTTGGGACTTGCAACCTTTTATCCAAGTTAACATTGACAAAATTATGCTTGCTCCTAAGATTTGTATAAATAATAACATTTTCCCATTGAATACATCCATGAAATTGTAATAGGAAGTTTGTGTATGAAAAAAAACCCTTAGTACTTTCTTTATCATTCTTCATGGCATGAGGCCACTCGTCTAAAAATACTTTTTGATATTCTTCATCTAAAATTTTGAATATGACATCAATGACAAGTGTTTTCCTCCATACGAGCACCTCATTGATTATGTCTTTATATATCACTCTTCTACAACATTGACTCTATTATCTTATAGATGCAAAATTGTATGCAAAAGATTCCCTAAAAATAAATTCTTAGAGAATTGCATGCAAAAGATTCCCTAAAAACAAATTCTTAGGGATTCCCTAAAACCAAATAAACAAATTCTTAGAGAATTGCATGCAAAAGATTCCCTAAAAACAAATTCTTAGGGTGCAAAGTTGGTTGCACTTTACAAAAGGCCAAAGAATGACATGCTTGCTTCTTTTATTAAGGTATCCCACAAACACATTTTGTAGTGGCTTGTATACTTCAGATTTAAGAAAAAATTGGTCGATTTTGAAGAAAAATGAGATTTTTTCTAGATTTTTCTTCTAGCATTAAATGGTTTAAGTCATGTTTGGAAATGTATAACCTTCATATAGGGCACCTTATTGACCACTTTTAAAATTATTTGTATTCATACATGTGTGTTTTCAAAAGTCTTAACCTTGTTCATAGTCTAGGATATGAACTTATGATTGTACTTTTACATCATCTTAACTCGAAGATACCTTTGATTAATATAGTGATAAGAAAGTATATATGAGATGTATATTCATAGTGAAATCATTAAGGCCTTTCATTGTATTTAATTATATAGCTTGCATCTCAATAATTTAGAAGGTAAATTAAATTTAGAAGCACAACAATTGTGAAATATCTATAGTAGTAAACTTACGATGGTTAAATAGGAGAGTGACTCTAGGAATACAACTTATTTTGTATGATTATATAAGTTATTTTGTATGATAACTTATCTTTAATTGCTTTCTCTTTCCATCAAACTTGTAGATGTTAATAATTTCTCTTGCTTTACATGGGTTTTACCTTGTGAAAGGAACAATGAATTAGGAGGAAAATTATGAATCCATACTTGGCTTATATTCTAATTCTAGCAATTTTATTTTAGACACACATACCATGAGTCAATGGATTGAAAGAATTTTGATTGTAGTATTAGATTTGGGAGTTGTTTCTAAATCTAGGAAGTATTAGGAAACAAATTGTAAACTTGCCTCCTATATGGTAGAGTATTATATCTATTAGATTTTATATATTTTCATTCTTAAGTTTGTCAATTGGGTTTAACTCAGGTGGTTGGGAGGAATGATTCTTATCCTCCCCACCTCAGTTCAATTCTCATGAGTGACATGTTGAGCGAGATCATAATGAGTATAATGTTGTAATGGCTTTGGGCCTTGTTGTTGATCGGACTTGTGCCCTAAATATTCTAGGGTTTACCATAGGTACCATCTTTGAAATGAGGGGAAATAATCAAGAGTTTTCCCCAGGATTTATAACTTGGAAAAAAAATGTCTTCAACTTTAAGATCAAAGAATTCCTTGTAAAATTGTATATAAATTTTATGAGAGACATGAACCCTCCATAGGTATAATTTGTGAGAAATGATTATACTTGGATATTGTATTGTGAATTTTCAAAAATACTTATGGATTAGATTGAATATCCTATTATAGAAAAAAAAATGGATTACAAATATAAAATACATGCACTATATTGGTGATCTATATTGGTGATCAATGAGGATTTATATATTAGTTTAAAAAAAATAGCTCCATTTTCAGTAACAATGTATTTAGTTAATGTAATGCCAAGAGGGGCACTGCATCCCAAAATAATAGACTTAAGTTTAGATTAACTTATTAAGGAAATAAGTAGTCAAGAAATAAACTCTATGGATATCGTGGAAAATTGGGATGTTTTAAATATCAATGTCTTAAACAATTGAAGGACCCTTAGAATCAATTCAAGAGCTTACTATAGCCAATCAATAGCAAAATTTCCACAAAAATGATGGTAAAGCCTTTCGTGTGACTTATTTTAAAGCATTGAATGCTCATATCCTTTACAATAATTAGATTGTTGAGATTGGATGTACTCATCACATGGATTAGGATGATTCATTATTTTCTACCCTAGATGCGAACAAAAATCATGTTGAGAAAATTTATATTCAAGATGATATTGCACTCTTTGCTTGTGATATTGGTTAAAGTAAATAATAAAATGGAGTTATAAATGATGTCATTGCACTCTTTGCTTGTGATATTGGTTAAATTAAAGAATAAAATGGAGTCATAAATGATGTCTATCATGTATCAATTCTAAGTGAAATGTTATTCTCCCTTTACTAGATTCCCTAAATAAATAAGGAGGTTGAATTTTGTCTTGACTATTTTGTTAGGGTGGGGGGAAATATTAGAGAAAACACAATATGTTTTCTCTAATATTTCCCCCCACCCCATTGTGTTTTCTCTAATATTTCCCCTCACCCCCACCCTCATATTGTGTTTTCTCTAATATTTCCCCCCACCCCATTGTGTTTTCTCTAATATTTCCCCCTCCACCCGCACCCTCATATATGAGGTGGGGTGGGCGGAAATATTAGAGAAAACATATTCTCCACCCTCATATTTGTTGTGAAATATGTTATTAACATTATTAATGTTATGGCTACTAGATATGTTTATGTTAATGAGAAATGTAAAAGTTATATAAGTTCACTATAATTGATTCTCACTAAGATATTCATTTTTGTTGTGAAATATGTTATTAACTTGATTAATGTTACGACTACTAGATATGTTTATGTTAATGAGAAATGTACAAGTTATATAAGTTCACTATAATTGATTCTCACTAAGATATTCATTTTTTTGTTGCTCATATTGATGAAGTGAATAACTTCTGGCATGAAATATTGGGTCACATGAGTTTTCACTATTTGTATCTTCTAACTAGATTGAGTATGGTTCATGATCCATATTATGTGGTTTTGAAAGATGGTGTTTATGAAGGATGCATCCTTAGTAATCATCCTAGAGAGGATTTGATATTGTTAAAGCATGGCATGTGATAATGTTATGGACCAAATAGCCAAAAAAACATAAAAAGACCCAATTCAATATGTCGTGCATAGATCAAGTGAAAGAGTGAATGAATAAGAATCATCTTTAAGGGGCGAACCTCTCCTGACAATATATCAAATACACAAGATAAGATGATCCTTCAAATAAGTCTCCTTGATCTATATAGGAGATAAAGAGGCACAATTAAAATTAATGAGTTGACCAATAATGAAAACAATAATATAACAATAGCAATGTAAAGGCCCAAGACCTAGGGACTTAACATGCCCCGTCCCTACAAATAAGCATTACCCTCAATGTTTGACTATATGTAGATGATTTTGTATGGAGAAATCATCCTTTCAAATTGCATTTTTTGTTAGCAAGTTCTTCCAATTTATGAAGAGTTCCATAATTTCTCTTGGAATGCTCATCCACTTGGTAGGTTCTTCCACTTTTGTTGCTCCTATGAGGATAATCTTGTTTCTCCCAATGATAATGGTAATTATTGAAGAAAATACCCTCAAATGGTATTAAAAATGGATACATCTATGTTCTCCTTTAGTTCATCCTTCTAACCCTTTTTGAATCATCACAAATTAAGTGACCAACCATAAGTTATGATAATTTCAAGTTGACACATCTTGTAGAGCCTTGATTTTGGGTCTTTCTCCAGTGGTTGATCTTGAACTTGTTATAACTTAGTAAATTCTAATATTTCATTGGTAAAAAAATTATAAGATGTACCTTGATGTGTTATATTCATTATTCCATTGATATCGTGCAATTTGGACCTTCCAAGATAAAGGTATGGTGGAATTACCAGAACTTGTTTTCACCTCGACAAAGTGAAATTGCATGGCATTCTAGTCCGCACTTGTAGTACGTTAAGACGTGAAATTTTGACCTGTAATCTTTATTCATACTATTTTCAATGGAATTATTCTTACTTCAATTAGACCTCTCAATCTCTAGATATTGTCTTTTTGTTAGAACCTACACTTTAAGCAAGGTTTCAAGACTAAGAAAAATCTCTAACTTCTACAACTTATACCATCAAAATTATAGAGCACTTAAATATTAACAAAATTTTTAAAGATACATCAATGTTTCTTATTTGAAACTCCACATGTTTCACTCAATTTAGATCTCTAACTCTCCATATGTGACTATTTTATTGAAGCCACATGTTTAAGACTAGTTTGAGGACTAGAACTAAACCTAACTTTTAGAGCTTGTCACTCTAAAAATATGAAGAACCAGGTTCTAAAATTTTGACCCACTGTGATCAACTATGTCCTTTGTCGACACTAAAAACATAGTTACCGACTTGATGAGAACTGTGACCTCAAAATGATAACTCTATCCCTAAAAACCCATATTTTTTGTGTCAAAAACATCAAAATCAACCCCTATTTCGGAAAGTGGTGCTACTGGTAGTAGCACCTTGTTTTCTTTTTGGGTTAAAATTACTATATTTTGCAACCATGTCCTTAATAACATCGTAACGTTGTCGAAAAAAGCCTTAAAATCAACCACCAAATCAAAAAGTGGCACTAACAGTAGCACCATTTTATTTTTTAGGTTAAAAATACAGCTTCTTTGAAACCTATGGACTTGGCAATCGATACCGTTGCAACCAAAACCTTAAAATTGACCCTAAAATTGAATTTGGTGCTCCCAACATCAACCCCCAATTTTTCTAGGGATAAAATTTTGGTTCCAATTATCCAAGTTGCCAAGGCCACAATTTCAAAAAGCTTGCAATTTTATCCCTAGAAAAAAAGGGCTTCCATTGGGATCGCCACTTTTCAATTTGGAAGTCTATTTTACAGTTATGGTTTCAACAATACTAATTGTTAAGTCTATAGTTTTCAAAGAAGTTGTATTTTTAACCTCGAAAGCAAACAAATGGTGATGTTGCTTGCACCACTTTTCAATTTGAGGGCTAATTTTAAGGTTTTTGTCGACAACATTATGACGTTGTCAAGACCATGGTTGCAAAAGTGGTAATTTTAACCCTGAAAAAAAAGGGTCCTACTGGTAGCACCACTTTTCAAAATGGGGGTAAAAATGCGACCTCTAAAAAGACTAGAACTCTAGAGGATTCTTGTCAAGTTGGTAACTATGTTTAATATTTCGTGCAATTCAAATGATTGAAAAAAAATAGAGAGAAAATGGTAAGATGGGTCATTTGAAGGATCCAAACTAAAGATCGTCCACTAATGTATATATACGAGATAAAGAGGTACAATTATAAATAATGAGGTGACCAATAATGACATCAATAATATAAAAATAGAAACATAAAGTCCCAAGAACTAGGCACCTAACAAGTAACTTAATTGTCACTTGTTCATAGTGACTTATGTGATCCAATGGACAAGATGCCCCTTTTAGGTGCAAAATATATTTTGACCTTCATTGATAATTTTTCTAAATGTATATGGATCTTCCTTAATATAAAAAACAATTTCTATATACTTATGGAGTTAAGATCTATTGCTAAAAATTAATGTGGTCATTGATAATGGTGGTGAGCATGCAAAACATTGATTTTCAAATAATTTTTCATCGAGTATGGAATTACTAGTCAGTGCATTACTGCTACACTAAATATTTATAATATGAAATATAAGATAAATAAACAATATGATAAAAACAATGGGTTGGG
>JASDQU010306672.1:37543-52947 GCA_032191745.1 Picea mariana
TTATTTATTTGCCAGTATGTGTTGATTTAGAGAACAGACTGTTGACAGAGAAGGCAGGGCCCCCTTCGATGGAAACATAGCTGATACATTGTATTTACAGTAGATTTCATCCATTACTTTTCAGTAAAGATTCGACCCCAATCTACATTGCCAGTCTTCTCATGGGTTTAATAGCATAGAAGTAGAATTTCATTTGATTGCAACAGAGGGTTTAGCATTTCAAGATTCCAGTTTAGACATCTTTTTCAGCCATTGATTTCATTTTTAGTTCAGATTGCTTAACATTCAGGAACTAGCCTGGATATCTCATGAGATAGAGAAGTTTCCCTTGATTACAGTAGAGGGTTTCATTGCATTATAAAGGTTGCTGAGTTGTGTGGAGTAATAAGTAGCAGAAACTTAATTGTTTTCCGTCAATCAGTGTGCAGTTTATCTTTTACATGCATATACAGAACAGTACCGGTTAGTACAGAGTAGTGCAAACGAGTGCAGAACAGAGTAGAGTACAGTAGCTTCTTTCAAAAAGTTTCTCTTAGCAGTTCAGAGATTAGTTTGGCATCCTTTAAACCCCCTCTTCAGCCTTGCATTTCCTGTGCTGGTTCCTCTAAGTCTACCTTCCCGGATTGACAATTAAAAGTTGATTTACATGGTATATTTGCAGCTCGACAATTATAAATGTTGTTGAAGATTCGTTTTATGTAATTTTACTCATATGAGCTCATTTGGATTCAAGATTCTATGTTGTTGTAGTTGGAGACTATTGGAATGTGGAATGTCGCTATGTAAATTTGACTATGCAATGCAAAGACAGCGTATAATTTTCTTTTATGATAACCCATGACATTTTGTGGCATATAATGTCATGTAAAAGGCATGAGATAGACTATTAGTATGCATCTTGTTAATGGTGAGAGACAAGTTTGATTATGAATATTGTTTACGATGTGTCTTACGTAGTTTTATTCCTATGGGCTCATTTGGATTCAACGATCTCACATGGAAAAAAAGAAAATGATGCTTTTATGAGCATGACTGACTAGGAATAGGATTCCTAGACAACTATGAGTGGCCTCCTTTTTATGAAAATTATGGAAATAAATTATTCCCTTAAAGCCATATTTTTTATATTTTTAGTTCTATAGAATTGACTCTCATAATATTTTTTATATTTTTAGTTCTATAGCATTGACTCTCTTTTTCCACAATATTTTTTATATTTTTTCAATTTTTAAAGCCATGGAGGGTAGCCCTCTTCAAGCATTGACTCTCTCTTTTTCCACTATTTTTTATATTTATAGTTATTAGGTCAATTTGTTAAGTTGTATACTTACACATTTTTAAGTAAGTGGGAGTGGAGTGTTGTCTGTAGTATTTTCATGGACACTTTAATTTTTTTTAGAACTTATACACTTGTCTTTTGAACTTTGTAGGAATGATTTTACGATTTTGATGGCAACTCATTTTAAATTAATAAGATAACCATTGTAACAAAAAAAAATCATTTTAAATTAATAAGATAACCATTATAATAAAAAAAAAACTACATAAAAATGGCATTTAAGAGTAGGATAACCATTATAATAAAAAAAAATATATGGCCTTTATTTACCATTCATGAATAAACTATGAAACCTAATGAATAATGAATAACATATATAGACACTACATTCATGAATAACCTATGGAACCTAATGAATAACATACAATAAATAAATAGAGACACTACATCTATTTCTATAAGTATGGGTCTATCAATATGGGTTGTGTTAGGGACACAACAATTTTACCCTTCCTTCAGAATTTTCTAGAAATAACTCGAACTAACTCGGTACCAATACATTTGCTCCCTATTAGAGCCATTTGACTATAACCCTATTAGAGCCTTTTGGCTATAATTTTGACCATCACTAAGACCTTTACAAAGAGTTTATTAATATTAATTAGCATAAATCTACCTTAAGCCTAAATTTAAGACCTTTACAAAGAGTTTATTAGTATTAATTAGCATAAAGCCCAAATTTAAGACCTTTACAAAGAATTTATTAATATTAATTAGCATAAAGCCCAAATTTAAGACCTTTACAGAGAGTTTATTAATATTAATTAGCATAAATCTATCTGAAGCCCAAATTTTATTAATATTAATTAGCATAAATCTATCTGAAGCCCAAATTTTATTGTATTTTTATTACATTCTATCTTTAAGCTAAAATTTAATTGTATTTTTATTTTGTATATTTAGTTTTTCCCACTTAATTTAATTGTATTTTTATTATATTGTATGCTTAGTTTTCCCACATGGTAGATATTAATTTTATTTCCAAAAACATTTATATGATGCCCACGCAGATAATGATTTTATTTTCCAAGTATTTACTCAAAAAGCCGAAATCCTCTAACATTGAAAATCTGGGTGCCACAGCTGTTTTACATCGAAACAAAACTGACAGAATTTTACCTCAAAACTGTCTTCCCACTTTTATATTCTCTGCATTGTATTTTATAGAATGCAGAGAGACCGACTCTTACCGAACATAGTAGACAACGAAAATAAATAAAAGATAAAACTTCCACAGTTCAGTTTGAATACAAAACCCCTACTCGATATTCACGTTTATCACATTCTTGATTTCGTGTTCTGTGAATTTGGGAACAGTAACTTTGAGGACGCCATTCTTCATCTGGGCTTTGATATGGTCGAGCTTGTAAACTTTCGGAGGAAGTTCGATGCGGCTGCTGTATTTCCGTGCACTGCCGTCCAACTCTGCGTCTGAGAGGGATTCCCCCTTTATCACCAGCGCGTTCTCCTCCGCATAAACCTTAATGTCTTCCTTCCCCAGACCCGGCATGTCCACCCGCAGATGCAGAGCTTCCTTGTCTTCCACCGCATCCCACGGCTTTCTCGACCCGCCTCGAACAGCATCCCCTGTCCCGCGAGACGCGGCAAGAAAAGGATTATCGAACAGCTGATCAAGCCCAAACCCCAAGCTCCTCAAAGGATAAAATGGATCTGCTGCATATCAAAAGAAAAACAAAGGTTTAGACCTTAATAACGACACAACAAACCTAACGGACATGGAATTCAAGGGGGTTTTACAAGGCTCACCCCCAAAAATATTAGGTAAACCCCCGCGGCGGGTCTCCGAAGCCTGGCGATTTTGTTTGTCATCCTGAATCTCCGAATCGTACTCAGGCCTGTATTTCGCTGCAGCTGTTGACAAGCTCCGGCACATGGCCGAGGCAGCAGAATCCCCTGGACGGCCTGAAGGCAACAGGCATTTCTTGACGGCTGGAATAACCGACTTCATGACATTACTCTTCGCAGAAGCTACAGTAGCCATTACTGTCCAAATATTTCCTGCCGAGGCATGCACAAAGTTAGCAAAGCACTTAATCCCTGGAAAACAATCATAACAAAAACCCCGCGTCATCACCACGAACCGTGAAATTAACAGAAACCTGACATTGCATACCGTTGAATCCAAGAAGAAAAGGAAACAAAAACCTTCCAAATTGTTAGAGATAAAAAACGAGTCTGATAATAACCTGCACACCGATATGTGTAGTGGTTACTGGACAGTTCTATTTATAGAGAGAAAAAGAAGTCTCTGGAAGCAGTGTAGAGTTGATTATTTATTGAGAGAAAAAGAAAACTCTGGAAGCAGTGTAGAGTTGATCGTTTCCATGGAAGGTCCTGGAATGTTCTCCTCGTATGACATTAGATGCTTAGCATGACAAAAAATGTTATCGGAAGGCTAAATATTGTTCATAGTTCGGTGTCAATTTTACCTATTGCATGGATGTATTTCTGTTTAGTATTGCTTGTGTTAATTTTAATAATTTTAGGATATTTATATGGTTTTGTTTAACTGTTCTATGTTTTTGCTTCTTTTCATCATAATTACAATTTTTTTGGTTGTTGTTTAAATTACATTTTTAAATGTAAAAATGGGTTTAACTTGCTGAAATATCAGAAGACACTTTAATTATACAGAATTAACCACTCAAATATGTAGATCCAAATTTCAAGATTAGGATTATACAGAATTAACCACTAAAATATACAAATTTATATATATATATATATATATATATATATATATTCATTTTATATTTGTTAGAAGGATTGGATTGTTTCATCTTATATTTGTTACGAGGATTGGATTATTCGACCATTTTATCATTTTTATTTGGTAAAAATAAAATCATTATATGTGTAATAATTTTTTATATTTTTTTCCAAATTTGTGGTTCAATCTCTTTATTTGGTTTGGTTTACATTTGTTATGTTGTCATAAATCTTTCGTTGGTAGTGACTTGGTGGTCATTACTTTAACACTTATCATCCAATCTAGTTATCCATTACATTGACACTTATGCAATGTCTAGCTATCCATTATAGTGACACTTATGGAGTGTCCAAACTCTTGATGATAGGCATGTTAATCTTGTTTGGAAAGATGTTTGGTGGATATGAACCTACGACCTCTTAAAGTCTTAAGAACCAAAGGAGATTGGGGTAACCCATTAAGTTTTTGGTGGAACTCATACATGTAACAATTGTATATCTTAGAAGCTAATTGGTCAACTTAATTGGTTTGAACAAAGTATTTGAAGGTGGAGTTTGTCTTGGGGTTTCGAACTATAATCCCACTAAGATTTAAGTCATAGGTCTCTTTAGATTACTAGCATATCTTAAAATTGCTTCTACCACTTAAAATCTATCATATGCTATATGTTAGAAAAATACCCATTAACACGATAGTATAAATATCCATTTTAATATTGACAAACAAATTTGAACATGAAAGAAACATTTGAACCTTCCACTTCTCTTATGCAGAAAAACATTTGTTTTCAACGTAATGATTATGAGATTTCGTTGAAACAAGTTGTAGCTTGACTTGGACAACAATTTTGACAAAGTTTCTAAGACTCCTTAATAATAAAAAACATCTCCCCACACAAGATTATATAGACAAGATTCCAAAAGTTATGTTTCCTCCTTATTGACTTACTTTTTATTCTGAAATTACACCAATAGAATATGACAAACTAATTACATGATATATGACATAATCAATGCATGTTTGATTATAGTTTTTTCTTTGATTTGAGATTTTCCCCTAATCAAAACAATTTGTTATCTAGATTTTCTCTAGTCGAGGTGGAAAATATGTCCAAAGAGTTCCTTACATGTGAAATATGAAATCTAGACGCTTGGAGCTATTTCCCATGCTGTCTCTTTTTCTCTGTACTTATGATTAGATTTTCTTCCTCGAGTAACTGGAGGTGAGTTACAAGTTACCTTCCTCCTTGATGCTCCAATGATTATCAAGGGGGGGGGGAGCTTGCAACTTTTGGGGGATTTTATCTTATTGATTGTCTTTGGGTCATCTTTCTCTTCTTTCGGGATAGCTTCAAAGTCTATGTGATGGTTTTGATACTCTACTTATAATGCTTCTTTTAGGTTCACATGGGTATTTTGTTGCTCTTCTTCTGCCTAAGGGGTCTTAAACTTTTCCACAACTTTAGGGGCAATTTTTGTGTCTTTATGATTCTCTTCTCAAAAGGATGCAAGTCCATTGTGAAAAGTCCCTTCATTACTCGGGATTCATGTGGATTGGGGATCCCCAATTTCTAAATATGGTTTTTGATTCCCGATGCCATCCTTTTCCTTTTGGAAAGCCTCTAGATCTACTATGGTTTGGAAGTGAATGGAGCTAGAGGGATTGACCTTGAAGGATTTATAATGCTATAGAGGCCACTTTTTCTTGCTAATAATAGTTCATTGTGATCGAGATTGGATCATTATATTATTTTTCATCTATCTCGATGTTTTCAAAGTGAAAAAAAATTAGGGGGAATCAACTTGCAGGGTCATTTTAACGGCAGGTCCTAGTTTGGAAAATTGGAGTTTTAAACATTCCAAAGCCATTTTGAGGCATTAAATGGAATTTTGGGAGGTCAAAACTTTCCCTGTGATAGTGAGGACCCCGTGACACTATTCTACACATCAATACCTTTCCAATGATGTAAAAATTGTGTTAATCAAAGCTTGTATGCAAAAGTTATGCCTCTCACAAATTGACCTACTATGTTGACCACCACGGTACGAGACGATGCCACGTCAACCCCCCATTACTCATGCATACAAGGCTAGCCACATATGGACTTTAAAGAAGGTTCTATAAGGTCCAAAACCTTATCGGAATTGAGGGTTGAGGAAGTCAAAACCCTACCCCTAGATGGCTATCAAGCTATGTTAAATATTGGGCCACTAGGAGGAGAGGGGGTTCCATTATATTGCATTGTATCTTGTTCCATAGCTGAGCATAACAATTGAGAGTGGTATTTTGTGAGTATAAAAGATGAGAGGTTCTATAGCATCCATACAAACCAAAATATTAAAGGAAACTCCATATAGAGTGCCTCTTTCTTTGTACTTGCATTTGAAGAAAAGAGTGCAAAGTGACCTCACCTTCTAGTTGGGTTTTCTCCCATATTGGGTTTCTCAGGTTATATCTTGTGTTTGTTTGTGAATGGTGTGTGTGTATTTATTTTTTTTCTCTATTTTTCGCATTTGAAATATTTCATACATTTTAAACAGAAAACCAATAATCAAGGAGTCTGAGATCTAAAGGAAATTAACCTTCATAGTCAAGATTTGAGTATTTTATTAGATCTGTTGTGACGAATTGTCCAGCAGAATATCCATGGTAGTTTACATATCATATTGGTATGAGAGTAGGTTTTCTTGGGACATTTGTGGAAAGTTGCAAGGATCCAAGAATCGGTTTAAGAAGAAAGTTGCAGAACCCTAGCCATGATTGGCATGTCTATTCATAACAACCCTCGAGATCTAACAGAGGAGAGAATTTTGAGGCTGGAAGAGAAAGTCACTAACACATCTCGCAATATGTCCCTCCTCATGGAATCTCTAGCAAGCAAGCTTGAATCGTTCGGAGAAGTTGAAGGCTCAAACTCAGAGATCAGATCAGAACAAATCGAGAGATAACGAAAACCCAAAAAAGGAGTCATGAAAAGAACCCAAGAAAGAGCATCTGAGTTCCAGTGCCATAAACACTTCACAATCCATGTTCAAGATGGAAGCAAAAGTGGACATAAAACCATACCAAGTTGAGATCAATGGATTAAAATCGAATCATTGGTTGTAGAAATTAGAAATTTATTTCAGTGTTCACCATATAGATGAAGAACAAAAGATATCATTTGTCATATTGAAGTTAGAGGGGCATGCTTTAACTTGGTGGGAAATCCATAAGGAAACACTTAGGCTAAAGGGTGATCTGCCAATAACTAGGTGGGAGGACTTCAATGTTGATGTTACGGTAACTGCGGGAGGTATTAACCTCCACGTGTAACCTTTGATGAGACTAGAATATTCCGGGAAGCTAGAGAAACCCTAAATTGTTGGATAAGAACCCTAGAAAACAAGTCATCTCAAGAGAATATCTTATATTAAGTTATTAACCTCCAAGAAGAGAAGTCGGCTTAGTTAGGTGACTTGGAGCACTATAAATAAAGGGTGCTTGAGCTCATTTGTCACACTCACTCCCATGACTTCATAAGGACTAGTGTTGCACATGATTGGAGGAGAGCTGCAGCTACTACAGTGGTGACTTGGTCTTTGGTTTATGGTTTGGACTTTCTGCTTGGTACGCTAGCTTTGGAGAGAGGTATGCTACCTTGGTTGGCTATTGGTTCTAGTGTTTGCTTCCAGAATTATTATGTCTGTCAAGGTTAAGGTGCTCGGGGGTGGTCTTGTGCCTATGGTTGTGTGACAATATAGTGATATTGTCTATGGTGAAAACAAGCACACCTACTATTTTAACAGGTTATGGGCCCACACTATCTTCAGACAGTCTAACCACTGGAAGGCAGATTGGGAGAATTTGCTCAATTACAGTTGCAATTGCAGTCAGAGTTTTGCTACAACAACGAAACCCTAACCCTCTTGTTGAGGCACCTTAAGTGAAGCGCTTGACCTAATTCTTGGATAACCTAGTGCGCCCTAGCCTAGTGCACCCTTTAGTACTCTCAACAAGCCAAGGCATCAAGTTTGAGTTTTTGGTCAAAGTCAAAGGTTGGCCAAGTCAAAGTCAAAGTCAACACATCCATGAATTACTCTACGAAGTCAGAAAACAAGTTAGAAGGGGCTTCAAACTTCAGAGCATGGAAGACAAGGATTGACCTCATCCTTGCCAAGAATAAAGTCCTAGATATTGTGAAAGGAAAGATCTTGGAACCATAGTTTGAAGCGGGAAAAGAGAAGGAACCTCACGAAGGTTGCAACATTGGAGAAGTTTAAGGATAATGGCATTAATGCTATGAATATCATAGTGGACTCTATAAAGGATCACTTAATACCCTACATTTCTCATCTTGACTCATCCAAGAAGATGTACGATTCCATAACCAACCTTTTCTCAGTCAGAAATATTAGACAAGTGATGAGTATGAAGAATGAACTCTTATGACAAAGGATGACACCATAGCTTCATACTTTGTGAAGATTTCTCAGTTGAGAGATCGAATACAAGTTATTGGAGGAGCCATCCAAAAAAGGATGTTGTGAACATAACACTTAATGGTATTTATAGATCATGGGATGCATTTGCTGCAAGCATGAATACAAGGAAGGCATTCCCAACGTTAGAAGAAATTTGGACCTGTTGTGTACAAGAAGAGACAAGGTTAAACTTGAAGGGAAAACCTCAGAAGGAAGAAAATGCTCAAGCCTTTGCAACAAATTTTAAAAGACATGGAGGTAAGAAAAGATTTGATTCAAGAAAGAAGTTCAAGAGAGATATGTCAAAGGTACAATGCTTTGAATGCCATGATTATGGACACTACAATAGGAATTGTCCTAAACTAACAAAGAAGAGAAAAGAGAGGCATCACACATCAACTACCAATGATGAAGAACCTTCAAAGAAGACAAAGCATTATGAAACAAATTTCTTATATTATTCAACTCTTACTAGAACCATTGAAGATGGCATGTGGTTGATCGATATTGGAGCTTCAAGGCATATGACAAGTGACCATAAGAATTTATCAAGCATGAAGGAAAATGAGACACCTCATAAAGTGGAGCTTGGAGACAAGAACTCTTATGCAGTCAATGGAATTGGACAAGCTATCAAAATGGAATTAGGTAACTCTATCCATCTTAGTAATGTTTTATATGTTCCTGGTTTGAAAAATAATCTAGTATGTATTTCCTGTTTGGAAGAGAAAGGAGATAGAATAGATTTTGTAGATGGAAAATTTCTTGTATGGTCGAAAGATTCAAAGATAGAAGACGCTAGAGTCATTGGAATTCATGAAGGAAGATTGTATAAACTCCTAGGTTAGAATACTCAAGCTCTTATACATGATGAAATCAACCCTAGTGAGTTATGGCATAGAAGGTATGCTTACCTTCATTATCAAGCCTTTCCATCCCTAAAATAGATGGTTGTAGGCATACCAAAATTACAATCAGTACATGAAGGTGTGTGCAAAGGATGTGCACTTGGGAAGACTATTAAGAAACCATTCCCAAGCACTGAGAATAGATCCAAAGGGATCTTAGACCTAATACATTCAGATGTATCTGTGCCTATGCCAGTGAAATCTCTAGGAGGATCTCTTTACTATGTGACGTTCATATATGACTTCTCAAGAAAGACATGGTTGTATCTGTTAAAGACTAAGGATGAAGTATTTAGCAAATTCCAAGAATTGGCTGAAGTAGAGAACCTAACAGATAAGAAGATCAAGACAATAAGATCTGATAATGGAGGATAATACACCTCCAAGGAGCTCATTTCCTTTTGTAAATAAGTTGGGATTATGAGGGAGCTCATTGTCCCCAAAAATCCTCAACAGAATGATGTGGCTGAAAGAAAGAATATAACTATTGAAGAATCAGTCAAGGTAACGATGAATGACCATAATTTATCTATGTTTCTATGGGGAGAAGCATATTTGGCAATTGTTTATATTCAGAATAAAAGTCCACGTAGAATATTGAAGAACATGACTCCAGAAGAAGCCTTCTTTGGAAAGAATTCAAGTGTTAAACACTTGAGAATCTTTGGATGCCACGCATATATTCATGTTCCCAAGGATAAGAGAAATAAGTTGGAACCTTCAAGAAATAAATATATATTCGTTGGATATAGTGAATCATCAAAATAATATATAATTTATGTTCCAGGTCAGCAGAAGGTTGAAATCAGCAGAGACACAACTTTTGATGAAAGGATTGAATTTAAGAAGTCTATAGAAGACTCCATAGACTCCAACAAATAAGAGGAACATGAAGATACCAAAGAAGAAAGTACATGTTCTCCAGAACACCCTAGTGAAGAACAAGAACCATCACATTGTTGATGATTACAGCTACTTGAGACATCCTCCAGGGCACAGACCTAAGAGAGAGCCCCTGAGTTGGGTGTGTGGTTCCTATCTGAGACAGATATGGAATGTTGTGTTGGCCTCCTCTATGTAGAGAGTTGAAATAATACTTCAGATGATTCTCCTGTGTAACACAGTGAGAAAGAAAATCTTCTAAGTTGGGCATGCATGTGGATGACCACATGTGAATGTGTGGAAAATCCCATGAGTTGGGTGCATCGTCCTAAGACAGAGATGAAATGATGTATTAGCCTCCTATGAGCAGAGAGTTGAGATGATGAACTCCAGATGACTCTCTTGTGTAATGCAGTGAGAAAGAAGATCTGTTGAGTTGGACGTGCCTGTGGATGAGCACATGTGAATGTGATCCTAGTGGCTAAGCACTAGTGAGTGTGGTTCTCCTATGAGACACAATGAAATAGAGAGACATCCCTGTGGCTGATCACAAATGGATGTGCCCCTAGTGGTTGAGAACTAGTGGGTGTATGAGATCCATTGCTATATTTTTCAAGAGTCAGACTTACCTGCAACCCTATTTGTTATGTAAAGGGTACAGGTCGGCCCTGTTATCTCCTGAAATAAACTTATTAGTTTTATTTTGAGTCTTAGGTGATAGCATGGTCATGATAAAAATTCACATTTAAAATTTTGAGGTTTAGAGTTCCAAGTATAGGGAATAAGTCATAAATTCCAAAGAAACAAAGGGATTTGCCATTCATTATGTTTAAAAATCATGAAAAAGATTTTTGGCAGCTAACCATTGTTTTCAAGTATGTGGTAAGCCCCTAAAATAAGGTACTTTCAACGGCTTACAAGGCAGATCAAAGGCGCACTTAGCCCCCGAAAGTGCAGGCCAACAATTTTTGCCAGCGCATCAGCCAGAACCCGAATGTAGAAAAGTACAGGTGTCTTCAATTTATGATAACTGTTTTGATGTGCGACTTGGCACGATTACACGATCTTAGCTCTTGGTTTGAAGACAATCATTTATTTTTGGCTCTAGTCCTCGTGCAAAGGTCTAAAATCTTTGTCTTTTCAAAGAAATCATTGTAACACCATGTTTCCCCCAATTTGTAATTAATCATAAAATAGGAATTACCATGCTAAGGCATGAGGACAATGTAAATGTATTATTGACTGAGTTTCCAAATAACTGACTATGGGGGTGAATCCTTGAAAGTACTGGCCATGATATCACTAGAGGAAGAATGTGAAAACTATACAAGAGGGTTCATATATCAAATAACCCCAAATCTCCCTTGATAAGGATGAAAAACCTCCTTCGAATCCCAAGGAAAGAAATCAATTAATGAAGAAAGGACTGGTGGTTGAACAATCAACCACCCCCATGAATGGAAACATGGGTTGTCAGCCTGAAGTACCGCAATGACCTGCAGACCTGAGCTTCCTTCTGACAGAAGGAACAGGATAGGCCGGCAAAACCTTCCAGGGTAAGGGGGATACACAAGGGAGAAGAGACACGGGAAGGAAGAGCGTAAGCTCGTTAGGGAGATGCTCCAGTGAAATCACAAAGGGAAGGTTGCGAGCTTGATGTGGAAGAGCATCTGAGAAACCTCGCCGAGGCCATAATCGAAAGAGAAATCTCTGAGTTGCAGACAATAGGACCCGAGCAGAAGCTAGGACAGAGACATAGCTCCTGAGAATTGTGAGAACTCCCTAGTGATATCATGGCTTGGCACGGGGGTGGCCAAAGTGATAAGAATGAATGCCTCTGAGCCTATGGTCAGGTGGAAGGACGAACACCCACAATCAGTTGGTTGGCGGCAACCTGTAATAGATAAACTATTTCCTACCTTGTGAAATTTAGCCGTAACTGTGTATGAATTGGTTATACTGTGTATGTTTCAGGAATTGTTAATGGATATACTGTATCTCCCTTATTTCTGCTTGATTATATAACTATGCCAGTAAGAAATTATATGGTTAGGAGATGATTTTATACTCGTAAATGCTTGTGTCCTATGGAGGCATAAGCCAGAGTCACGAATTGTGTGTTCGTCGACCCTGGACACAGTTTCATGTACTCATGCCAACCCTCCTAATTGTTTAGAGTCCTTGGAGGATGAAGTTTGTTAAGCTCAGGAGAGGTAGTGTAGATCGACACAGGCTCTCTGTGAGGCAAACTGAACCCATAACTCCCTAAGTCCCAGACAAGCTTAGGAAGGATCACACCGTTGTGTGCGAGAACCCTGCATGGAGTGAAGAGGTCGAGAAACCCTTTGGAGGTTTCAGAGTGTATGAAATCTCAGGAGTGATAGAGATCGTGATCAGAATCAGATCTGAACTGTTGGTTCAATTCGAGGAAATAGAGGTGAGGATTTCCCCAAAGTCATGAAAGGAAAATCACCGATTCGTAGGGGAAAATCTAGATTGTTGGAGCCTACATCTAGACAGTCGGAGAAGAGTGCGCAGGAGAATAGATCTAAACCGTCAGATCGAGTGCAGGGGACCGATAGTCGTCGGATCCAGAAAAGGCACATGAGGTTTAACCTGGTGCATGCAGGGGAGAGAGGACTCGTCAAAGTCCTGAAAGCATAGGGATCTTCCATCCTAGAGGACACGTGTCAAAGATCCACATCCATCGGGGATTTGGCACCGGGGAAACGAGAGTGAAGACTCTCCCAAATTCCCGAAAATGAGAAATCTAGGATCGAACACGACCATTGATCATCCCAAAAATATCACAACTGTTGATTATGGCTAAGGGTTGCAGCCGTCCATCGGAGGGACATGTGGCTGCCTGTCGGCGTTTCGGCACCGGGAAATCACAAGAGAAGGCTTCCCCAGACTCTTGATGGGGAATTGTCAACAACGAATTGCGACCGTCAGGTCGTGACAGATCTGGACCGTCCATTTGTAGAGGACATGTGGTGAGAGTTAGGAATTTTGTTGACTCACCGTTGAAAGAAGTCAACGGAAGGAGTTCTTAGAACTCGCTAGTCGCGAAATCATGACTTAATCCTAGTCGTTGGTTTAAAAGAGATCATAGCCGTTAGATCACGGGGCTTGTGGGTTGTCGATCTAACCCGGATCTGAACCGTCCATTGGAGGAGACGCATGGTGTGCGGTCAGAGTTTGGGGAAAGCTTTGAAATCCTGTGGGCCATTGGATCTCGTAGAACAACGAAGGGATTAAGACTGAGTGTCTTTCAACACCCTTAAGCTCAGGAGGGATAGTGACCATCAGATCCAGATCAACGAGGTGCGTTGATCTCATACATGAATTCCCATATCGAAATTCGGGGATTGGAGTGACAAGAGATTTGGAGTCGCTGCATCGTGAACTCCCAGTTCACGAAACTCCGAAAAGATTTGGACAGTTGGATCCAAATCATTGAGGATCGTTGGATCTCGTACAAGAACTCGTATATCGGAGTTCAGGGAATGGAGTGACTAGTGGTTTAGGTCACTACATTTCGAACTCCCGATTACCGAAATCCCGATACGGCCAAAACCATCGGATCAGGGGGAGATTCACAGCCGTCGATCTCATCGAAGGTAAGATTTCAGGTTTCGGGGTTTGAAGAGTCGAAAGACTACACTCTTGCATCACTGAGTCGCAAAATGCGAAAGGTGCCTCTTGGCTTGGCCTATGGTCATAACCAACGATCACATGGAGGTGGATAAGGGAAGAGCTAGCCTACGCAAGTCCCTCGTAGGAATTCGGGGATTCTATCCCTTGAGGAAGAGCGAAAATTTTATTTTTGTCGTAGTGGGTTTGTGACAAATTGGTATTAGAGCATGCTTACAACACTTGGCCTGCTTGGGCTCATGTACGAGTCGGGTAAAGAGATATTGCTACTTGCATTTTCTCTTTAAGGAGAAGGACTACAGAATGAAACTGTAATTTGGCAATTTCTACRGAATTCCAACAAAGGAATTATATTGTTCCTTTGTCAAAATGATAACTACTCTTAKAAGAGTAGGGATGCACTGATCAATATTACTGATAAGACTTGAGTATGAATAACAGAGGTGGAATAAATTGTGCTATGAAGCTGTAGGAGCTAGAAAAGGGACATGAACTKAGTTGTTCTGTTATAGTGTGACGATGGCTACCTACTAAAGCAGGTAGAGTCTCTTGCAATTGAGATGGTTGGTTAGGTAAGAATTAAGATCCTCATGAAGAACTCCTTCATTATTTAGGAAATCTGGTAAGGACTGGTAGGATCCTTAGAAAGTTATAATTATTGTATTATTAAAAGACTAAACCCTGAGCATATAACTCCTCACGATTGAGAGGACTGATAACAATATGTAGGGTCAGATTATCTGACCTATAATGGTTAGAATCGACAACAAGGATAATCTGTTTAAACAAGATTAAGAGGAGTCCTTTGGGACTGTTGCTAATTCCCAAGAGTGATCCTTGTTGGTTGTTCCCATAAAGAGAGGGTAACATCCGTATGAGTTATGACTATGAGATTAGTCTTGTAAGTTACTTAAAAGCTCAGAAGAGATAGCGGGGAAATTTTGTATGACAAACGTGCGTATAGAATAAAGATTGTGTTAAAGTTTGAAAACTTTGGAGGTTGAGCGCAGATTATACCAGGAGGAGTAGTGGTTTTAAGTCTCGAGAGGAAACACTTAGAAAAAGTTTCTAAGTTTCGAAGAGTTGAAGCGTTCAAAGGTGAAGCGCATAAAACTGAAGTTCGAAGAAAAAACAAGTACAGAGGATTGAGTGGGAGAAATCCTTCAGAAAAGAATTTTGAAGATTGGATAAGATCGAGAGTCAAGATCCATTCAGAAAGAACCGAAATGTCTCAAGTTGTTCGATCTCGGAGAAGTAGCGCATTGGTTAGTTGCGAGGAGATACCGGAATTTTGCAAAACCAAAGGGCTTGGAAGAAGCAACGAGAAATTCGCGAAAAGATCATAGACATTGATCAAGGAGCGATCTGGACCATTGATCGTCCAGAGAGAATTTCACAATTTCGGGGATCGGGAGAACGAAGGT
>JASDQU010306672.1:66498-78362 GCA_032191745.1 Picea mariana
AACCTTGGTAGGGAAAGATGGATCACTCGAGGGACTATATAGCAATGAAGGGGATGCCTGAGCCTGGGCCTGGAGGGTGAGTGACCGCAAGGAAGAGGGGACCTTAATAGTTCTTGTAAACTATTGGAATCATGTACACAGTAGGTAGCTTCTTGTGCGGGTAAAAAAAGAAAAAAACCTTGGAAAAGAAGATGAAACCATGATAGCTCTTGTGAGCTATTGAATTGGAATCATGCACCCAATGGGTACATCAAGGAAAGTGATGAGCCTGGATAACAAAACAGCCATGTGGATACAGATCCACTAACTGCACAGATAAGTATTGTGCTAAGATTATAAAAATTTCCCACAATTTTTTTTATGCAATATTTTTGTATCAGACTATGATTAACGTGCTTGTTGTCCAAGAATTATTGAAGGTAGGTGACGAAGACTAAGGGTCTGAGAAAGGACATGACCAAGAAAGAAAGATTGAGATTTTTGAAGCAGCTGAATAAGAAAGGCATGACATGTGTTTTTGAGAAAGAACACCGAGGATGGTGTTCCTTTAAGGGGGAGGGAATTGTAACACCCTATTTCCTCCAATTTGTAATTAATCATAAAATAGGAATTACCATGCTAAGGCACGAGGACACTGTAAATGTATTATTGAATGAGTTGCCAAATAATTGACTATGGGGGTGAATCCTTGAAAGTATTGGCCATGATATCACTAGAGGAAGAATGTGAAAACTATACAAGAGGATTCATATATCAAATAACCCCAAATCTCCCTTGATAAGGATGACAAACCTCCTTCGAATCCTAAGGAAAGAAATCAGTTAATGAAGAAAGGACTGGTGGTTGAACAATCAATCACCCCCATGAATGGAAACATGGGCTGTCAGCTCAAAGTACCGCAGTGACTTGCCGACCTGAGCTTCCTTCTGACAGAAGGAACAGGATAGGTCGACAAAACCTTCTAGGGTAAGGGGGATACACAAGGGAGAAGAGACACGGGATAGAAGAGTGTAAGCTCATAAGGGAGATGCTCCAGCAGAATCACGAAGGGAAGGCTGGGAGCTTGATGTGGAAGAGCATATGAGAAACCTTGCCGAGGCCATAACTAAAAGAGAAAGCTCTGAGTTGCAGAGAACATGACCCAAGCAGAAGCTGGGACAGAGACATAGCTCCTGAGAATTGTGAGAACTTCCTGGTGATATCATGGCTTGGCACAGGGGTGGCCAGAGTGCTAAGAATGAATGCCTCTGAGCCTATGGTCGGGTGGAAGGACGAACACCCACAGTCAGTTGGTTGGCGGCAACCTGTAATAGATAAGCGATTTCCTACCTTGTGAAATTTAGTCATAACTGTGTATGAATTGGTTATACTGTGTATGTTTCAGGAATTGTACATATTTCTTAATGGATATATTGTATCCCCCTTATTTCTGCTTGATTGTATAACTAGGCCAGTAAGAAATTATATGGTTAGGAGATGATTTTATACACGTAAATGCTTGTGTCCTATGGAGGCATAAGCTAGAGTCACGGACTGTGTGTTCGTCGACCCTAGACACAGTTTCATGTACGCATGCCAACCCTCCTAATTGTTTAGAGTCCTTGGAGGACGAAGTTTGTTAAGCTCAGGAGATGTAGTGTAGATTGACATAGGCTCTCTGTGAGGCAAACCGAACCTAGAACTCCCTAAGTCCTAGACAATCTCAGGAAGGATCGCACCGTTGTGTGCAAGAACCCTGCATGGAGTCCAGAGGTCGAGAAACCCTTTGGAGGTTTCATAGCGTATGGAAGCTTAGGAGTGATAGAGATCATGATCAGAATCATATTTGAACCATTGGTTCAATTCAGGGAAATAGAGGTGAGGATTTCCCCAAAGTCCTGAAAGGGGAATCGCCAATTCGCAGGGGAAAATCTGGACCATTGGAGCCTACGTCCAGACAACCAGAGAAGAGTGCGCAGGAGAATAGATCTGAACCGTCAGATCGAGTGCAGGGGACTGATAGCCGTCGGATCCAGAAAAGGCACACGAGGTTTAACCTGGTGCATACAGGGGAGAGAGGACTCGTTAAAGTCCTGAAAGCATCAGGATCGTCCATCCTAGAGGACGCATGTCAAAGATCCACATCCATCAGGGATTTGGCACTGGGGAAACGAGAGTGAAGACTCTCCCAAATTCCCCAAAAGGATAAAGCCAATATTGATCGCGACCATTGATCATCCCGAAAAGACCACAACTGTTGATCATGGCTAAAGGTCACAGCTGTCCATCGGAGGGACATGTGGTTGTCGGTCGGTGTTTCGACATCGAGAAATCACAAGAGAAGGCTTCCCCAGACTCTTGATGGGGAATCATTGACAATGAATTGCAACCGTCAGGTCGTGACAGATCTGGACCGTCCATTTGTAGAGGACACGTGGTGAGAGTTAGGAATTTTGCTGACTCACCACTGAAAGAAGTCAATGGAAGGAGTTCTTAGAACTTGCGAGTCGTGAAATCACGACTTAATCCTAGTAGTTGGTTTAAGAGAGATCACAACCATTAGATCACGGGGCTTGTGGGTCATCGATCTAACCCAGATCTGGACCGTCCATCGGAGGAGACGAGTGGTGAGCGGTCAGAGTTCGGGAAAAGATCTGAAATCCCGTGGGCCATTATATCTCATAGAACAACAAAGGGATTAAGACTGAGTGTCTTTCAACACCCTTAAGCTCAGGAGGGATAGTGACCGTCAGATCTAGATCAACGAGGGTCATTGATCTCATACATGAATTCCCATATCGAAATTCAGGGATTGGAGTGACAAGAGATTTTGAGTCATTGCATTGTGAATTCCTGGTTCACGAAACTCCAAAAAGATCTAGACCGTTGGATCCAAATCATTGAGGATCATTGGATCTCATACAAGAACTCGCGTATCATAGTTCGGGGAATGGAGTGACCAGTGGTTTGGGTCGCTGCATTTCGAACTCCCGGTTACCGAAATCCCGATACGGCCAGGACCGTCGGATCAGGGGGAGATTCGCAGCCGTCGATCTCATCGAAGGTAAGATTTCGGGTTTTGGGGTTTGAAGAGTCGAAAGACTTGACTCTCTTGCATCGCTGAGTCTCCAAATGTGAAAGGCACCTCTTGGCTTGGCCTGTGGTCATAACCAACGATCACATGGAGGTGGATAAGAGAAGAGATAGCTTGCGCTAGCCCCCCATAGGAATTCATGGATTCTATCCCTTGAGGAAGAGTGAAAATTTTATTTTTGTGGTAGTTGGTATGTGACAAATTGGTATCAGAGCATGGTTACAACACTTGGCCTGCTTGGGCTCATGTACGAGTCGCATAAGGAGATATTGTTACCTGCATTTTCTCTTTAAGGAGAAGGACTGCAGAATGAATCTATGATTTGGGAATTTCTACGGAATTCCAGCAAAGGAATTATATTGTTCCTTTGTCAAAATGAAAACTACTCTTATAGGAGTAGGGATGCACTGATCAATATTACTGATAAGACATGAGTATGAATAACAGAGGTGGAATAAATTGTGCTATGAAGCTGCACGAGCCAGAAAAGGGACATGAACTGAGTTGTTCTGTTATAGTGTGACGATGGCTACCTACTAAAGTAGGTAGAGTCTCTTGCAATTGAGATGGTTGGTTAGGTAAGAATTAAGATCCTCATGAATAACTCCTTCATGATTTAGGAAATTTGGTAAGGACTGGTAGGATCCTTAGAAAGTTATAATTACTATATTATTAAAAGACTAAACCCTGAGCATATAACTCCTCACGATTGAGAGGACTGATGAAAATATGTAGGGTCAGATTATCTGACCTATAATGGTTAGAATCGACAACAAGGATAATCTGTTTAAACAAGATTAAGAGGAGTCCTTTGGGACTGTTGCTAATTCCCAAGAGTGACCCTTGTTGGTTGTTCCCATAAAGAGAGGGTAACATCTTTATGAGTTATGACTATGAGATTGGTCCTGTAAGTAACTTAAAAGCTCAGAAGAGATAGCGAGGAAATTTTGTATGCTGAACGTGCGTATAGAATAAAGCTTGTGTTAAAGTTTGAAAACTCCGAAGGTTGAGTGCAGAGTATACCAGGAGGAGTAGTGGTTTTAAGTTTCGAGAGGAAACACTTAGAAAATTTTTCTAAGTTTCAAAGAGTTGAAGCATTCAAAGGTGAAGCACATAAAACTAAAGTTCGAATAAAGAACAAGTACGTGCGATTGAGCGGGAGAAATCCTTTAGAAAAGAATTTTGAAGATTGGATAAGATCGAGAGTCAAGATCCATTCAGAAAGAGCTGAAATGTTTCAAGTTGTTCGATCTTGGAGAAGTAGCACACTGGTTAGTTGCAAGGAGATACCGGAATTTCGCAAAACCAAAGGGCTTGGAAGAAGCAGTGAGAAATTCGCGAAAAGATCATAGACGTTGATCAAGGAGCGATCTGGACCATTGATCATCCAGAGAGAATTTCGCAATTTCGGGGATCGAGAGAATGGAGATGAAAGGTCTTTCGACTTCGCGACTCATGAAATCATGAAATCTCGATACGCGAAACCCCGATGAGATCTGAGCTGTCAAATTGTGGAAGAATCAGGATCGTCAGATTGAGAACTTCGAAATTTTACAATTTCAGGGATCGAAGGATTCGAGGTGCTTCACAAAAAAAGTCCCGAAGTCACGAAACACGAAATCGTGACATAATCACAACCGTTGGTTGGAGAGCTGTTGGTGATCGTTGATCTGATTCGAATTTTCATCATTTCAGGTATCGAGAGTTTGAAGGACGAAGAGTCGATTGACTCATATCACCGATACGTGAAATCGCGATGCACCTTTTTGGGTTAGTGTGTGGTCATAAGGCGTGGTCACATGGAAGAGACTTGCATTTAAGCACTTGTACACATGGGCCGAAATTTGTGAAGACCCATGGATTGTTTCTTATAGGTTCCAACAGGGAATCAAAGACTATTTCAGTTCAGTCTTAAGAAGATCCTAAAACCGAGAGGTCACACAACCCTTGGAGAGAAAGGGGGGGGGGGTCTGCACCATATAACTATGACAGCTACATGTAGACTTAGGATTATGAAAATGGTTAAGTACGTCATGGATGTAAGTTAACAAAGACGCATGTTTATATTCCTTAAGGGGAATATTTAGTGAAAAGCTAAAGCTAACTCAAGGTTGAGGCCATCACAAATAGTGATGGATATGCAACAAGGGAGTTGCATGCCAAAGGAGTTCCCAGTGGAGGAACTGTGTAAGGACTTTGTCAGAAGAAGAGAGTCACAACCCTAATAATTGTTGAAGGTTGGACAATGGGCTGCAAGGCCTGTCCATATATAAGAATCCTGGATTACATTTTGAAAGAATCATGTAATTAATAGAAGACTAACAACTGAATATTGACCATTCTGATAACCGAATGGAAGTGTGTAGGATAGACATGTTCATGATTCATTATTTGAAAAGAGTTTCTATTAAAGCATGCTGCGGTATCCCAAAAAGGGTTAGGGTGAGGCCTAACCAAGGCGGCTCAAGGAAAAGAGCAAGAAGATCCCGACAGGGAGTAGAATTGAAAAAGTAGAGAAGAGATAGTGATGCCTTAGAGATAACTCGGCTGGGCTGAAAAGTCCTAGGCAGTGTAGGAAGAGTTGGAAGAAGGGGAGAATCCTCAATTCTTTCCTTGCTAAGTATTATGTTTTCCCTTGGATGAGAAAGCTAGTACGCCACTAAAAATAAAAAGTTTTTGACACCATAAGTAATAAGGATTGTATTGTCGAAGATACAATCGAAATTTGGTTGTGTTGCACTTATGGAAACATTTGAGGATGTTTATGAATTCGAATGTTATGATACATGCATTTGGTTTAATATTATGACTAATTTAATTGTGTCTATGATGATGCATGCTGTGTATAGAAATGGATTGGAGGTATGGAGGAAGACAGTTGCCAATGATGGGCAACCTCAAACAGAGAATGACCAAGAGAAGGCTGCGAGTGAAAGATTGTTGACAGGGTTGTAAAAGTCCCCATAAAGCACTAGTGATGAGGTAAAAATAAGAAAGAGGGTGCTAGCAGCCAAGAAACGGTATAAAGATATTCGTGTCTGTGTGGCACAAGGTATGAAGGGATTTGGTAAGAACCCCTTCTGAAATATTTTATTGTCTTAGTGTTATGCATAAACTTGAAAGGCAGTTGTATGCCTTGGATACCCAAGTAAGGTATGACTCAGGACGAAGAACCAGAATGATGGAGGTATGAACCTCTGGTAGTAAACACTGTTTGTAACCCTTGGAAGAATTCATGAATTGATATGTCATGAATGCATTGACAATCAAGGAATGCGTAAAGGCATTCATGTGAAAATTTTGAGTTCATGTGTATTGATTTGGGATCGTGATCGGCCTATAGCAGGCAGTATGGTCCTACTGTAAGAATGAAAGAAAACGAATAAACCATATGAGGAAAAGGTTGGTTAAATTCCAACACCCCATGGCCAAGAACCAGTCATAAAGTGTGACGAACTTGAAGAGAAACAATGCAAGAATGCATTGGGTATGAATGTGGCCATGAATATTGGCACAATTGTTAAAACCCTTTTGAAATATTGAATTACATTTTGAAAAGTTTGGTATGTTGAGATAAGACTAATAGTTTGTTTGGATATGGAAATAATGAATTGTAGAAAGCAAAGGGTCATGGATATGGTAGTGAGGTAAGCCCATAGGAAAGACGTATTGCCTACTGAGCCAAACTGCAAGGAATGGTATTTCCTATTGAGAAAGTGAATTTGATTGTTAGTATGCACAATTTTGAAATTGTTGTGATGAAGTTGAAAAGGTGCGATAAAAATGTATGTGCATGAGAACTAATAATTTGATTAGCTGAGAAATGATTGCAGGAAGAAAGAGTCTTGGATATGGCAATGTTGTTAGCCTATAAGGGAGACCAATTTCCTGTTGAGCTAAAATGTTATCTGAAAGAAAGTCCCATGCTTGTGAATCTGGTTTCGTATGGAACATATATGAAAATAAAAGAAGAGATTGGAAAAATCCGTGGGTGACATATTTGCAATAAAATTTTTGAAATTTGGGATTTATAATGATGTCTCACGAATGTTGTATACCTGTGACAGAGGTGAGGAGAAAATATCTATCCAGAAGGAACAGATGAAGGCTGTCAAAGCTGAAGATGATGATAAAAGGTTACTGCTGAGCCATGAAAACCCCGTGATAAGTCATGATCGCCTGAAATACATTGTGTTGAGGTAACACAAGCTGGAGGGATGCCTTGGTAGAGCAAGTCTGAGGGATGCCTCGACTGTAAGACTCGACAGAGTCTCCAAAATTCTTCCTGTGCAAGAAAACCTTGGTAAGGCAAGATGGATCACTCGAGGGACTGTATAGTAGTGAAGGGGATGCCTGAGCCTGGGCCTAGAGGGTGAGTGACCGCAAGGAAGAGGAGACCTTAATAGTTCTTGTAAACTATTGGAATCATGCACACGGTGGGTAGTTTCCTGTGCGGGTAAAAAAAAAAAACCTTGGAAAAGAAGATGAAACCATGATAGCTCTTGTGAGCTATTGAATTGGAATCATGCACCCAATGGGTACATCAAGGAAAGCGATGAGTCTGGATAACAAAACAACCATGTGGATACAGATCCACCAACTGCACAGATAAGTATTGTGCTAAGATTATAAAAATTTCCCAGAATTTTTTTATGCAATATTTTTGCATCAGACTATGATTAACGTGCTTGTTGTCCAAGAATTATTGAAGGTAGGTGACGAAGACTAAGGGTCTGAGAAAGGACATGAACAAGAAAGAAAGATCGAGATTTTTGAAGCAGCTGAATATGAAAGGCATGACATGTGTTTTTGAGAAAGAACACCGAGGAAAGTGTTCCTTTAAGGGGGAGGGAATTGTAACACCCTGTTTCCCCCAATTTGTAATTAATCATAAAATAGGAATTACCATGCTAAGGCATGAGGAAAATGTAAATGTATTATTGACTGAGTTTCCAAATAATTGACTGTGGGGGTGAATCCTTGAAAGTACTGGCCATGATATCACTAGAGGAAGAATGCAAAAACTATACAAGAGGGTTCATATATCAAATAACCCCAAATCTCCCTTGATAAGGATGACAAACCTCCTTCGAATCCTAAGGAAAGAAATCAGTTAATGAAGAAAGAACTGGTGGTTGAACAATCAACCACCCCCATGAATGGAAACATGGGTTGTCAGCCCAAAGTACTGCAGTGACCTGTAGACCTGAACTTCCTTTTGACAGAAGGAACAGGATAGTTCGGCAAAACCTTCCAGGGTAAGGGGGATACAGAAGGGAGAAGAGACATGGGACAGAATAGTGTAAGATCGTAAGGGAGATGCTGCAGTGGAATCATGAAGGGAAGGCTACGAGCCTTATGTGGAAGAGCATCTGAGAAACCTCACCGAGGCCATAATCGAAAGAGAAAGCTCTAAGTTGCAGAGAACAGGACCCGAGCAAAAGCTGGGACAGAGACATAGCTCCTGAGAATTGTGAGAACTCCCTGGTGATATCATGGCTTGGCACGGGGGTGGCCAGAGTGCTAAGAATGAATGGCTCTGAGCCTATGGTCGGGTGGAAGGATGAATATCCACAGTCAGTTGGTTGGTGGCAACCTATAATAGATAAGCGATTTCCTACCTTGTGAAATTTAGCCGTAATTGTGTATGAATTGGTTATACTGTGTATGTTTAAGGAATTGTACATATTTCTTAATGGATATACTATATCCCCCTTATTTCTGCTTGATTGTATAACTAGGCCAGTAAGAAATTATATGGTTAGGATATGATTTAATACTCATAAATGCTTGTGTCATGTGGAGGCATAATCCAGAGTCACGAACTGTGTGTTCGTCGACCCCGGACACAGTTTCATGTACGCATGCCAACCCTCGTAATTGTTTAGAGTCCTTGGAGGACGAAGTTTGTTAAGCTTAGGAGAGGTAGTGCAGATCGACACAGGCTCTCTGCGAGGCAAACCGAACCCATAACTCCCTAAGTCCTAGACAATCTCAGGAAGGATCACACCGTTGTGTGCAAGAACCCTACATGGAGTGCAGAGGTCGAGAAACCCTTTGGAGGTTTCAGAGCATATGAAATCTCAGGAGTGATAGATATCGTGATCAGAATCAGATCTGAACCGTTGGTTCAATTCGGGGAAATAGAGGTGAGTATTTCCCCAAAGGCCTGAAAAGCGAATCACCGATTTGCAAGGGAAAATATGGATTGTTGGAGCCTACGTCCAGATAGCCGTAGAAGAGTGCGCAAGAGAATAGATCTGAACCGTCAGATCGAGCGCAGGGGACCGATAGTCGTCAGATCCAGAAAAGGCACACGGGGTTTAACCTTGTGCATGCAGAGGAGAGAGGACTCGTCAAAGTCCTGAAAGCATCAGGATCGTCCATCCCAGAGGACGTGTGTCAAAGATCCACATCCATCGGGGATTTGGCACCGGGGAAACGAGAGTGAAGACTCTCCCAAATTCTCGAAAAGGAGAAAGACAGGATTGATCACGACCATTGATCATCCTGAAAAGATCACAACTATTGATCGTGGCTAAAGGTTGCAGTCGTCCATCGAAGGGACACGTGGCTGTCGGTCAACATTTCGACACCGAGAAATCACAGGAGAAGGCTTTCCTAGAATCTTGATGGGGAATTGTCGACAACCAATAGCGACCATCGGGTCATGACAGATCTGGACCGTCCATTTGTAGAGGACACGTGGCGAGAGTTAGGAATTTCACTGACTCGCTGCTGAAAGAAGTCAACGGAAGGAGTTCTTAGAACTCGCGAGTCGTGAAATCATGACTTAATCCTAGTCGTTGGTTTAAGAGAGATCACAGCCATTAGATCACGGGGCTTGTGGGTCGTCGATCTAACCCAGATCTGGACCGTCCATCAGAGGAGACACGTGGTGAGCGGTCAGAGTTCGGGGAAAGCTCCGAAATCTTGTGGGCTATTGGATCTCGTAGAACAACAAAGGGATTAAGACTGAGTGTCATTCAACACCCTTAAGCTCAGGAGGGATAGTGACTGTCAGATTCAGATCAACGAGGGTCGTTGATCTCATACACGAATTCCCATATCAAAATTCAGGGATTGGAGTGACAAGAGATTTGGAGTCGCTGCATCATGAATTCCCAGTTCACAAAACTTCAAAAAGATCTGGACCGTTGGATCCAAATAATTGAGGATCGTTGGATCTCGTACAAAAACTCGCGTATCGGAGTTCAGGGAATGGAGTGACCAGTGGTTTGGGTCGCTGCATTTCGAACTCTCGGTTACCGAAATCCCTATACGGCCAGGACCGTCAGATCAGAGGGAGATTCGCAGCCGTCGATCTCATCAAAGGTAAGATTTCAGGTTTCGGGGTTTGAAGAGTCGAAAGACTTGACTCTCTTGCATTGCTGAGTCACGAAATGAGAAAGGCACCTCTTGGCTTGGCCTGTGGTCATAACCAACGATCACATGGAGGTGGATAAGGGAAGAGCTAGCCTGCATTAGGCCCCCATAGGAATTCAGGGATTCTATCCCTTGAGGAAGAGCGAAAATTTTATTTTTACCGTAGTGGGTATGTGACAATCGCCCAGTAATGATTGCAATTACCTGATTTTCTCCAGAGCTCTATCACCATTGGTATCAGGATAATCATTCCAAATTCAAATTAATTGATGCATTAGTTCCTATAAGAAACACGGGTTTTCTACATTTGGTGACAAGAAGAGTTTTCCTCACCGCCTCAGATTTCCTCCATTGGTGAGATCTCTTTGTTTCAGGTGCTTTGATAGGTCATTGTGTTTGCTAACAGTTTTGTAGATTGGTCGAAAGCGAGGTGGTCCTCTTCTCAGGAAGGAATTGTATAATGTACAATACCTGGAATCTCATCCGTAGATCCATCAGATGTTCTCAAATGTAGGTTGCCTCACATATGTCCATAAATTGCATTTTGGATATCATCAAGGTGTCACAGAGACTTTTGCAAAGACCTATGATGGGTGCAAGGTGACAATTGGCCCCTTGGAGATGCAGATTGATGAAGCAAGCATAACAACTTCTACAGGAATGCCAGGAGAAGGATAGAGATGGTTCAAGACAACCATCACTAAAAAACTAGAGTTCAGACCATATCTAAAACGCGAGTTTCAGGATATCATTTGGAAGAAGGACATCCCTACATCACACCTGGAGAAGAAGTGGCAGATTCTTCTCAAGGCCATACAAGTCTACATAACCTATGAGGGGAGATATGATAGGGTGATTTTATATCATTTCAAGTTGATGGATCATTTTACAAACAAATTTCCACTCAATTTTCCATATTACTTCCACAGAAGCCTGACCAAAATGTCTCGTAAAGTCCATGTTGAACAAAACAAAATCCAGAACACTCTATTCCATTTTGTCCTCATCAAGATGATAATTGTAGAAGAGCTCAGAAGGAGAGAAAAGACCTGGGAGTATCTCCTCTTTTGGGGAGGATTTGAGTTGGAGACTCAACCTAAGAATAACAAGAAGAAGTCAAAGAAGAAGTCTCTGACACCTTAGAGTAGTTCAAGGAGAAGGAGAGCCATCACTCCAATGCAAATAGAGGAACCAATATCCAGTCCCAAACAGAAAATAACAAAAAAGAAGCTGGTTTTCAATGAAGTTGCAGAGCAAGCTTCACCCAAGCAGACCAATGTTCAAAACCTACCTTACTCAGACTCTGAGTCTGAACTAGCTATAGAAGAAGCTCCAGGTGATCAGACTATGGAGACAGACATGGAGGAAACACCACAAATTGAGGTGTTTATTAGTTTTGATGAGG
>JASDQU010306672.1:78382-104965 GCA_032191745.1 Picea mariana
GAGCCTTATGTGGAAGAGCATCTGAGAAACCTCACCGAGGCCATAATCGAAAGAGAAAGCTCTAAGTTGCAGAGAACAGGACCCGAGCAAAAGCTGGGACAGAGACATAGCTCCTGAGAATTGTGAGAACTCCCTGGTGATATCATGGCTTGGCACGGGGGTGGCCAGAGTGCTAAGAATGAATGGCTCTGAGCCTATGGTCGGGTGGAAGGATGAATATCCACAGTCAGTTGGTTGGTGGCAACCTATAATAGATAAGCGATTTCCTACCTTGTGAAATTTAGCCGTAATTGTGTATGAATTGGTTATACTGTGTATGTTTAAGGAATTGTACATATTTCTTAATGGATATACTATATCCCCCTTATTTCTGCTTGATTGTATAACTAGGCCAGTAAGAAATTATATGGTTAGGATATGATTTAATACTCATAAATGCTTGTGTCATGTGGAGGCATAATCCAGAGTCACGAACTGTGTGTTCGTCGACCCCGGACACAGTTTCATGTACGCATGCCAACCCTCGTAATTGTTTAGAGTCCTTGGAGGACGAAGTTTGTTAAGCTTAGGAGAGGTAGTGCAGATCGACACAGGCTCTCTGCGAGGCAAACCGAACCCATAACTCCCTAAGTCCTAGACAATCTCAGGAAGGATCACACCGTTGTGTGCAAGAACCCTACATGGAGTGCAGAGGTCGAGAAACCCTTTGGAGGTTTCAGAGCATATGAAATCTCAGGAGTGATAGATATCGTGATCAGAATCAGATCTGAACCGTTGGTTCAATTCGGGGAAATAGAGGTGAGTATTTCCCCAAAGGCCTGAAAAGCGAATCACCGATTTGCAAGGGAAAATATGGATTGTTGGAGCCTACGTCCAGATAGCCGTAGAAGAGTGCGCAAGAGAATAGATCTGAACCGTCAGATCGAGCGCAGGGGACCGATAGTCGTCAGATCCAGAAAAGGCACACGGGGTTTAACCTTGTGCATGCAGAGGAGAGAGGACTCGTCAAAGTCCTGAAAGCATCAGGATCGTCCATCCCAGAGGACGTGTGTCAAAGATCCACATCCATCGGGGATTTGGCACCGGGGAAACGAGAGTGAAGACTCTCCCAAATTCTCGAAAAGGAGAAAGACAGGATTGATCACGACCATTGATCATCCTGAAAAGATCACAACTATTGATCGTGGCTAAAGGTTGCAGTCGTCCATCGAAGGGACACGTGGCTGTCGGTCAACATTTCGACACCGAGAAATCACAGGAGAAGGCTTTCCTAGAATCTTGATGGGGAATTGTCGACAACCAATAGCGACCATCGGGTCATGACAGATCTGGACCGTCCATTTGTAGAGGACACGTGGCGAGAGTTAGGAATTTCACTGACTCGCTGCTGAAAGAAGTCAACGGAAGGAGTTCTTAGAACTCGCGAGTCGTGAAATCATGACTTAATCCTAGTCGTTGGTTTAAGAGAGATCACAGCCATTAGATCACGGGGCTTGTGGGTCGTCGATCTAACCCAGATCTGGACCGTCCATCAGAGGAGACACGTGGTGAGCGGTCAGAGTTCGGGGAAAGCTCCGAAATCTTGTGGGCTATTGGATCTCGTAGAACAACAAAGGGATTAAGACTGAGTGTCATTCAACACCCTTAAGCTCAGGAGGGATAGTGACTGTCAGATTCAGATCAACGAGGGTCGTTGATCTCATACACGAATTCCCATATCAAAATTCAGGGATTGGAGTGACAAGAGATTTGGAGTCGCTGCATCATGAATTCCCAGTTCACAAAACTTCAAAAAGATCTGGACCGTTGGATCCAAATAATTGAGGATCGTTGGATCTCGTACAAAAACTCGCGTATCGGAGTTCAGGGAATGGAGTGACCAGTGGTTTGGGTCGCTGCATTTCGAACTCTCGGTTACCGAAATCCCTATACGGCCAGGACCGTCAGATCAGAGGGAGATTCGCAGCCGTCGATCTCATCAAAGGTAAGATTTCAGGTTTCGGGGTTTGAAGAGTCGAAAGACTTGACTCTCTTGCATTGCTGAGTCACGAAATGAGAAAGGCACCTCTTGGCTTGGCCTGTGGTCATAACCAACGATCACATGGAGGTGGATAAGGGAAGAGCTAGCCTGCATTAGGCCCCCATAGGAATTCAGGGATTCTATCCCTTGAGGAAGAGCGAAAATTTTATTTTTACCGTAGTGGGTATGTGACAATCGCCCAGTAATGATTGCAATTACCTGATTTTCTCCAGAGCTCTATCACCATTGGTATCAGGATAATCATTCCAAATTCAAATTAATTGATGCATTAGTTCCTATAAGAAACACGGGTTTTCTACATTTGGTGACAAGAAGAGTTTTCCTCACCGCCTCAGATTTCCTCCATTGGTGAGATCTCTTTGTTTCAGGTGCTTTGATAGGTCATTGTGTTTGCTAACAGTTTTGTAGATTGGTCGAAAGCGAGGTGGTCCTCTTCTCAGGAAGGAATTGTATAATGTACAATACCTGGAATCTCATCCGTAGATCCATCAGATGTTCTCAAATGTAGGTTGCCTCACATATGTCCATAAATTGCATTTTGGATATCATCAAGGTGTCACAGAGACTTTTGCAAAGACCTATGATGGGTGCAAGGTGACAATTGGCCCCTTGGAGATGCAGATTGATGAAGCAAGCATAACAACTTCTACAGGAATGCCAGGAGAAGGATAGAGATGGTTCAAGACAACCATCACTAAAAAACTAGAGTTCAGACCATATCTAAAACGCGAGTTTCAGGATATCATTTGGAAGAAGGACATCCCTACATCACACCTGGAGAAGAAGTGGCAGATTCTTCTCAAGGCCATACAAGTCTACATAACCTATGAGGGGAGATATGATAGGGTGATTTTATATCATTTCAAGTTGATGGATCATTTTACAAACAAATTTCCACTCAATTTTCCATATTACTTCCACAGAAGCCTGACCAAAATGTCTCGTAAAGTCCATGTTGAACAAAACAAAATCCAGAACACTCTATTCCATTTTGTCCTCATCAAGATGATAATTGTAGAAGAGCTCAGAAGGAGAGAAAAGACCTGGGAGTATCTCCTCTTTTGGGGAGGATTTGAGTTGGAGACTCAACCTAAGAATAACAAGAAGAAGTCAAAGAAGAAGTCTCTGACACCTTAGAGTAGTTCAAGGAGAAGGAGAGCCATCACTCCAATGCAAATAGAGGAACCAATATCCAGTCCCAAACAGAAAATAACAAAAAAGAAGCTGGTTTTCAATGAAGTTGCAGAGCAAGCTTCACCCAAGCAGACCAATGTTCAAAACCTACCTTACTCAGACTCTGAGTCTGAACTAGCTATAGAAGAAGCTCCAGGTGATCAGACTATGGAGACAGACATGGAGGAAACACCACAAATTGAGGTGTTTATTAGTTTTGATGAGGGTGAAGCATCTACCAAGAAGAAAATCAGCAAGTCAACAAAGATTCAAAAGCTGAAACAAAAGATAGAAGAGCATGAGGTATTAGAGAGGGTTATCAAGGCCAGATATGAAACCTTGTCAAAGAATGCTGCCAAGACTAGAGAGGCCTTTGAAAGGCTAGCACTCATACATGTGAAGGAAAAGAAGAAAAGTAAGAAGATAATGAAGCATAATCACAAGTTGAGGAAGATTGCCAGTTTTTTGAAGACCAAGATTAAAATCTTGAAAACAAAGCCAAGCACTCGTTCTCATCTTTAGGTTTTAGCTACAGCAGCTGAAAACCTCCATCAAGAGTCTTCCAAATAATGCAGGGCAAACTCCAATTTTGAAGTATTTTATTTTTTCCAAACCCAGGACTTTCGACGACTAACTCACACTTTTCAAGGCAAATAAGCTGTCGAATCCCGAGACTTTCGGTGGTTAATTCCACTTGTCCCAGGCCAGTAAGCCACCGAAACTGCAGAAGTAGAGGAAAGATAGATTTGGAGCTCGAGACAAATATTTTTGAAGACAAGTGATTAAAGGAAATTTCAAATGAATTTTTGCATGCATTTGGGAATATTGTTTCAGATTTTTGAGGCAAAATACAAGGTGAATAGGTTCATGGTTATTATACAAATGTTGAAGGTCATTTCCAGCTGTTGGAAAAAGACACCAGTCATATCATCACACATCAAAGCATTCGTGCAGCTGTCGAAGACTAAGAAGACTGAAGACAAATCATTTTGTTTGGGAAAGGGATTTCATCCATTTTTTTTTGTAAAAGTTGTTGTGTTATTTCTATTTTTTAGCATAACATATCCATACTTTCAGTATCTGGAACAATATTGTAAAGGCTATAAAGCTTGCAAATTTTATAGACAAGGGATTCGAGTTTGGATATTGGATCAGGTTGCTATTGTAATAGACTTTTCCATATATATAATACAGATCACAAGTTCCTTTCATTGTTGATGTTAGATTACCATTTCCTTTCTTTTCCTATACTTTGATGATTATTATTGATCCATATTTATCTTAATTGCTAAGTGATTTTTATCTCACTTAGTCAATTCATAAACCATGATTTAATAAGAAATCTATACTATCTTATTTGACCCATTACATGTGTGTTCTAGTTAATAAGTATATCCTTCTTCATCCACCAGTTAAGCTATTTATCTAATTATTAATTCTTGAAGCATTGTCTCATCTGGTAATATACATTTGACCATCTTGATAACAATCCAGTAGGTCAATTATCCCATTTGATCCAAACATAAATGCAAAATCAATCACACTTTAAGTTACCAGGCTTCTTCAAGATACAACCTGAGAAGGACTCCTGGAGAGATAACAAATTGGCACCGTTGTCGGGGACCGAAGACAGAAGTTAAAGAAAGCTTCCCTAGGGAATGACATTAGAATTGCTTCTTGATGATAGACAAGGATTAGACATTACATCGGTTGTAATCATCTATCTGGCGAATCCATTGTGTTCACTCTAGCTCCTAAAATGATCAACCCTAGTGCGAATCCACAGAAACCATATGTTACACCAATGCCAAATCTAGAGCTGATTCTCAGAAGAGGAAGATCATTTAAAGGTCAGACTTCAAAATCAGGTACTAAAAGTAATCTTCTTTCTCATTCTAAGAAATCAATAGAAGAAAACACTGAATCTTCTTCCTCTAAGATTGTCAGTGAAAGATCAACTATAACAGCTGCAAAATAATCAATTGTTGAAAATGTTACCGTAGAAGAACCAATTGTTTCTTATCAAGAGGAAAATGTCATTGCAGAAGAAGTGTTAGGCTCTAATCTAGTTGAAGAATCATCTAAGACCTTAGAAAGAAATCACATCTCCTCATCTCTTGAGTCCTTTCACTCACAACAAGAAGGAGAACATATAAATATCCACACTAGCCTTCTTGTTGTAGAGCATATTCTTCAAGAGATGTTTGCTAAAGGTGAAGAAAAATTAGCTGAACAACTTGCAAATTTCTATATAGCCTCATATCAAACTTCTTTCCCATCAGAAGAATCCCCCCCTTTTCAATTAAATCCTCCCACTTTTGAAGAATATGATAAAATTCTATCACCTCTCTCACCAATAGTCATTATGGATACACCTGCTCCATTGACCAAAATGCAACGAATTCTAGCTGCTAGATATGCACCTCTTGTTTTATAAAATCCACCTGCAACCATGCCTACTGGTGATTACCAAAAGTATATGCCAAAATTCACAGGAGAGGAAGATGTAACTGCAGAGGAACATATAGAAGCCTTCTATAGCTATGTTGAGAACTTAAACATAGAAGATGTTGATGTCTGGACCATAGTCTTTGTCCAGAGCTTGGATGGTCATGCTAGGAAGTGGTTCAAGGAACTTCCTGCTAGTTCTATAGCTGGAATAGAAGAGTTGGATGATATCTTTTTGAAACACTGGGGAGATAGGAGAGACTTCTTGTACTATATCACAGAGTTTGGAAACCTTAAGAAAGAAAATGGTGAATCTATACCTGATTTCACCAAGATATTCAATAGAATGTATAGTAAAATACCTGCAGAAATCAAACCTACAGATACCTCTGCCAAAATCACTTATGCCAACTCATTTGACTCTGAATTTTGTTTGCTGCTGAGAGAAAGAAGGTTTGCTACACTTTCCTTAATGCAAGATGTTGCCCTTGAAGTAGAGTCAAATATCTTAGTTGCTCATAAGTTAAAGGGAAATTTTGATAGGAAAAAGCAGAAGGAAGAAGCCTCTTCCTCGTCAAATTCAAATCCTAAGATAGACAAATTGGATAAGATGCTAGAGTCATTAACCTCAGAAATGTCCAAGCTAAATATTGAGAATAAACAACCTGCCAAGGGAAAAGGTTCCTATGAATACACTCACAGAAATCCAAATCAGAATCCTAATACTTTCAGGAGAAATAACCAACATGTATAGATCTTGAAGAGAGAGAGAAATCCCACAGAAGATCAGAAGGTAAAGATCCTCTCCAAAATACTATGATGGATGAATACGAAGATGATTTCAAGAAGAAGACGAAGATAATATTCACTGCGTTGGAGATGATGCAGAGAAATCTTATCTGACACAGAATGATTATGAAGAGGCATTAATGAATGAACAGATAAATGAGAATTCTGATGATAATGATGTTTTTCAAACTGATGATAAGAACATATACAATTTAAGATCCAAGTCCAATATTGCAAAATAGAGTGCACTAGCTCCCAAGAAGACTGCCACTCCTACCAAACAACAAACTCAAAAATATCAGATTCCTAATGACTAACAGATTGCTTTGAAAGCCCCTTCAAATGAGGTAAAAATTTCTGACAAAACCTCTTATTCTTTCAATTTTGAAGCTGAGATACAAAAAATCAAAATCCCCATCCCTTTGGTTGAATTAATGAAGAATGAATCATTCAAGAAATATGTCCTCAAGACTCTTGATCCCAAATCCATATCTTCCTCTGTTGATATCCTTAATATACAAGATGACAAGCCCACCATTGTCTTAGGTCAAATGATAGAGAATAGAGATGAAAGTTGTCCACCTTTTTATATCTCTCTGAACATTCATGACAAAATATTGCATAACTGCTTGCTAAACTCTGGAGCCTCTCACAATTTAATGCCAAAGGCAGTTATGGATGAGATTGGATTAGAAATTACTAAAACTTACCATGATCTTTTCTCATTTGACTCTAGGAAAGTTAAATGTCTCGGGTTGATCAAAGATTTGGCAGTAACTTTAACTCAAGCATCTATGAAAACTATGGTCATGGATGTAGTTGTAGCAGATATTCCACCCAAATTCGGATGTTTGTTATCAAGATCATGGTTGAAGAGGTTAGGAGGAAATCTTCAAATGGACCTTTCATATGCTATTATTCCTGTTTTTGGAGGAGGAAATAAGAGACTATACAGAGAGTCACAACTTTCCTACATTATTAGTGATGAACAAAATCTGGCCAATCATCCTATTTACTCAGTTGACACAGGTATGGAATCTTGCATATTATAGATTGATGATTCACTGTCAGATTCATTGTTGCTTAAAAATCCCAGGGTTCAGTCCACAGAGGTATGAGAAGATGATCTTTGGAGTATGTTCTTTGATGGGGCATGTACTAAAGAGACTATTGGAGCAGGGGTTGTATTTATTTCACCATCTAAAGAAACTACACATTTGTCATTCAAGCTTGATTTCAAAGTCACTAATAATATTGCAAAATACGAGGCTCTTCTTTGAATTCTACAAAAGAAATGAATATTAAAAGGCTGCAAGCATATGGAGATGCTGATTTGATCATTCAACAGGTAAATAAGTCTTTCCAAGCCAAGCATGTGAGGCTGAAAGCTTACAAAGATGAGGTTCTCAATTTGATTGCTGCTTTCACTGAGTTCAATATCTCATATATTCCTAGGGCCATGAATTAGTTGGTTGATTCGTTGGTTGTTTCAGCTAGTACTTTCATACCTCCTTTGCCCCCAAAGATGAATTATGAAATTAAGGCAAAGTATAGGCATTCTTTACCTGATAATGTTAAATTCTGTAAGGTATTTGAGGATAATGCAAAGCTAAGCAGGTTTCTAGAAGTGATGGAGGAGTATTCAGATTTACAAATTGATCAGGAAAATGAGCATGATGAAGAGGCTCAAAAGCCCAAATTTAGAAATAAAATTGGATCCCATGAAATTGTACAGCTCTCTACCAACCGTATCCCCAAAGGTTTGGTTCCCTTAGAGAAACTTTTTGATCATAATAATGTTTCCATTAAACTAGAAAAGAAGGAGGAAGGTTCTGATGTGTTTCAATTTAATATAGCAAATGAAGAGAACCTCAAGTATGTTAATATGGCCTCTCATTTGAATGATAAACAAAAATCTGAATATGGTGAGTTGTTAAAGGAATTTTCTGATATATTTGCATGGCAGTATAGTGATTTGAAGACATACAATACATAGATCATACAACATAAAATTCCTTTGAACAAAGACACAAAACCTTTCAGACAGAAACTTAGATCATTTAGGCCAATGTTGTTGCCTACTATGGAGAAAGAAATCAAAAAAATGTTGGATGCCAAGATCATCATCCCTCTTAGATATTCTGAATGGATTGCCAACCTTGTTCCTGATAGAAAGAAAAATGGTGAGATTAGACTCTGTGTAGACTTCAAGAATTTAAACAAATGCTCCAGAAAAGATAATTCCCCATTACCTAAGATGGAACATATTCTGCAAAAAGTTTCTAGAGCTAGTGTCATGTCATTTATTGATGGCTTCTCAGGGCATAATCAAATTGTAGTCCATCCAGATGACAGAGAAAAATCAGCCTTCACCACACCATGGGGTACATTCATTTACAAAAAAATGCCATTTAGATTGATGAATGCGAGAGACACATTTCAGAGGGAAATGGACATCATATTTGTAGGGGGAAAAGACATATTTGTTTTGATTTATCTTGATGATATCACAGTTTTTTCACACAGCCATGAAGACCACTTGCATCATCTAAGAAAGACATTCTTGAAATGCAAAAAGTATGGCATTTCTTTAAATCCCAAGAAATCTCATTTTTCACTTAGAGAAGGCAAGTTGCTTGGGAATATTGTGTCTACAGATGGGGTGAAGATTGATCCAGCAAGAGTAGAAGCAATTCAGAAATTGTCTCTCCCCAGATCCAAAAAAGATATCCAATCTTTCCTTGGAACCATAAATTTCATCAGGAGGTTTATTGCAAATTTTGCAGAGCTTACTAAACATATCACATGCATGTTGAGAAAGGATTATGAAGTAAAGTGGATAGAAAAGGCCATACATTCTTTTGAATCTATCAAAGAAGCTATTATGACGACCCCTGTCTTAATTAGCCCAAATTTTGATAAAGATTTTTATATTTTCTCATTTGCCTCTAATGATATAATTGCAGCAGTGTTATTACAGAATAATGAATATGGGCATGAGCAACCAGTAGCATTTTTTAGCAAGGTTTTGAGAGATGCTAAAATCAAATATGACCCAATTGAAAAACATGCCTATGCACTAATCAAATCACTTAAAGCTTTCAGGATCTATATACTACAGGCCAAGGTAATAGCATATGTTCCTTCCAGTTTTGTGAAAGATGTCCTGGTTCAGCCTGACATTGATGGAAATAGAAGCAAGTGGATTGCTAAAATGATTGAATTTGATATTGAGATTAAGCCATTCAAACTTGTCAGAGGCCAAGGACTTGCCAAACTTCTTGCAGATGAAAATTGTAAAATGTTAGGGATAAATTTTGTTGGGGTAAATGCAGAAAGTATGCAGTCTCAGATTTCAGAAGAAAAACTCACTTATGATTTGCAGGTATCTTCTCACTTGGATGACTGTGAATGGTACAGTCACATAATATATTTTTTGCAGAATCTTACAGCTCCTCTAGACATGAGCAAAACATAGGTTAGAGCTTTAAAACTTAAAGCCATTAAATTCTGCATAAATGACAAGATGTTATTTTGGAAAGATCCCTCAGATGTACTTTTGAGATGCATCAACAAAGAAGAATCAGTCCAGACTATGACATAATTTCATAGGAGTGAGTGTGGTGGACACCATTATTGGAAAACCACTACTCACAAAATTTTGAGAGCCATATATTATTGGCCTTGTTTGTTTTCTGATGTATGTGCTTATGTCAAGGCATGTGATAGGTGTCAAAGGTTTGCAGGTAAGCAACAATTGAAATCTCTTCTCCTTAAACCTGTTGTGGTCACAGGCCCTTTCCAACAATGGGGTTTAGATTTCATAGGGGAGATTCATCCACCCTCCAACAATCAACATAGATGGATTCTAGTTTCCACTGACTACTTCACCAAGTGGATTGAAGCTATTCCTACCATGAATGCCAATCACACTGGGATACCAATGAGCATCACCTCATAAATGGATACCAGCTTTCTCAGTACATTTTGGACTACATTGTGGGAGAAGATGGACACTAATTTGAAGAAGTCTACAACATTCCATCCACAGATAGATGGGCAAATAAAAGTCGTCAATGAGACTTTGGTGTAGCTTTTAAGGAGTTACAATCAAAAGCATATGAATACCTGGGATGCAAATGTGATCTACATACAACACTCTTATAATAGAGAAGTCCACACTTTTATTGGTAAGTCACCTTTTGAAACTTTCTTTGGGTATCTTCCACCGTCACCCTTGGATGTTGTAAATGGATAACAAGGAGGAGTGAGGGAGGACCTCACATGAGATGCTTTGCGAGAGTAATTTTTTTTGAAAAGATTAGACAAATCCATTTGCAAGTACAAGAGATATTAAAGAAGTCACAGGAAAAATACAAGGCCAAACATGATTAACACAGAATTGAGAAGTCATTCAAAGTGGGAGACAAAGTATGGTTACAACTGAACAAGGAGAGAATACAGGGTCTTGGTAATAAGATCAAGGCTCTGCGGTATGGACCTTTCGAGATATTAGAGAAGGTGGGAGATAATGCCTATAAACTTAGTCTACCCCCATACATGTGCATTTACTCTATCATGAATGTGGAGAATCTCAAAATTTATGAGACTTCCATGTTGGATCAGGAGGAGGAGAAGGTCCTACTTTCCATAGAGGAATTATCACCAAATTCTCATGCAAAGTTGGCAAAGGACACAATTTTTCAAAAGAGGTCCAAAACTACAAGGCAAGGGCAACATGACCATTGGTAGATTGGGTTGAAAAGAAAACTTCCAAGAAAAGCAAAGTGGTACTCCAAGGAGAAGGTAGAGGAAAATTTTCCTCACCTCATTTAGTAAATATTTTTGGGGGGTATGATATAGATTGGATCATTATATTATTTGTCATATATCTCAATGCTTTTAGAGTGGAAAATAATTGGGTGGAATCAACTTCCAGGGTCATTTTAATGGCAAGTCCCAGTTTGAAAAATTAGGGTTTGAAACCTCTTGGAGCCATTTTGAGGCATCAAATGACATTTTTAGGGGTCATAAACTCTCCCAACAATTGTTATAACCTCTTGATTCTATTCTACACATTGAGACCTTTCCAACGGTGCAAAAATCACATCAATCGAAGATCGTTTTCAAAAGTTATGCCTCTCGCAAGTTGACCTACTGTGTTGACCACCATGGTACGAGGGGATGCCATGTCAACCCCCATTACTCATGCATATGGGGCTAGCCACGTATGGACTTTCATGAATATTCTAGAAGGTACAAAACCTTATCACATTTGAGGGTTGAGGAAGTCAAAACCCTACCCCTAGATGGCTATCAAGATATGTTAAATATTGGACCACTAGGAGGATAGGGGGTTCCATGCTTTTGCATTGTATCTCGTTCCATAGCTAAGCATAACAGTTGAGAGTGGCATTTTGTGAACATAAAAGAGGAGGAGATATTATGTAGCATCCATACAAGCCACAATGTCAAAGGCAATCAAACAACATTTTTGGGGTCAAAAATTTCCCAAACAATTAGGATCCAATGGCACTATTCTACACACCGAGACCTTTTCAACGATGTAAAAAAATGTTTCAATCAGAGCTTGTATGCAAAAGTTATGCCTCCCACAAGTTGACCTACCATGTTGACCACCATGCTCCGAGAGGACATTGCCACGTCAACCCGATTACTCACACATATGGGGCTAGCCATGTATGGAATCTGAAGAAGATTCTAGAAGGTCCAACACCTTATCACAGTTGAGGGTTGAGGAAGTCAAAACCCTACCCCTATATGGCTACTAGGCTATGTTAAATACTAGGCCACTAGGAGGAGATGGGGTTCCATTCTTTTGCATTGTATCTTGTTCCATAACTAAGCATAATAATTGAGAGTGGTATTTTGTGAGCATAACATAGGAGGAGAGATTATGTAGTATCCATACATGCCATAATGTCAAAGGCAACTCCACATGGAGTGCCTCTTTGTTTGTACTTGCATTTGAAGAAAAGAGAGCAAAGTGGCCTCACCTTCTGGTTGAGTTTTCTCCCGTATTGGGTTTCCGGGGTTATATCTTGTGTTTATTTGTGGATGGTGTGTATGTATTTATTTTTTATCTCTATTTTTCTCATTTTAACTAATTCATACATCTTAAGCAAAAAACCAATATTCAAAGAGTTTGAGATCTAAAAGAAATTAACCTTCATAGTAAAGATTTTAGTATTTTATTAGCACTGTTGTGACAAACTGTCCAATGGAATATCCATGACAGTTTACGAATCACATTGGTTCTAGTCACCCTGCTTGAGAGGGGAGAGCTAGTCTTTCATAAGAACTTGGAGGAGACACTTTTGGGTAGTTCTATGCGAAGTGCATGTATTCATGACACAAGTTTCATTTAAAGGGTATGTATTTGTAGTCAAATTCTTGATGGAAAGTGTGTTTGTGCACTTGGAGGAGAATGACCTCTAGAAGACCTTTGTATAAATCTACTTCAACACAAACCATGTGGGCACAAGAGTAATGAAACCCGTTTGGCTCTATTGCTTTAATGAAGTTCTCTAGGTTGTCCCTTGTGTCTTTTAGAATGGATATGTCCCAAAATACCAATGAAAGGTGTGAGAGGTGAACATAAACAAGAGTTGTCATAATTTCTTTTGAGGGTTTGAAATCTAAAGACTGGTGATTAAGATGCATTCCTTGCATGCCTTATTACAACCTTTTGAGGGTTTGAAATCTAAAGACCGGTGAGTTCTTATTACAACCTTCATGTTGTTCAATGTCTAAAATTAATTAGAATTAATGGTCTTATATCATGCAAAATGGAATTAATTGAATGCGGATTTGTGGATCTGGATCATTACATGGACATCTCTACCTCTATTCCTTGGGGAGGAGGACTGCTATTTTAAATACGACGCCCGGCTCAATGATGAATAAATATCTCAATGATAAATACAACGTTAAATAAATTCACAAATGCAAACTTAATACATATCTTGGGAGTTACAACATGTGTAAGGTAAAACTAAATGAGATGTGATATTTACCCCACAACTGGTCGACCTGATCTACGTTGCTACAGTTCTCTGGTGGACATCAACTGGAGCAACGACAATGACAACAAAGTACAAGCATGTTGACCTCATTATTATGGAATTTATGGCTTTTACGTTTAATAACCCATTATGGAGTTTTGTACAAGAAAGTGAGTTTTGTCCCATTATGGCTTGGTTCTTTTCTAAGAAAGTGAGTTAGGCTTGGTTCTTTTCTAAGAAAGTGAGTTTTTTTCCATTATGAATTTATGGCTTTTCCATTTAATAACCCATTATGAAAAAAAGAAAGTGAGTTTTGTCCCATTATAATTTTTTATATTAAGATTTTTTATGAAAATTTAATATAAAATAATTGTTAAATATATAATTAAAAACATAATTATTTTAATTGATTTTTAAAATTTTTTTATTATAATATTTAGATATTTTTTATTTAATGATTAATTTATAAGAAATAAATTAGTGAATCATTTTTTTTTCTTAAACCTTGTAAGAATTTTATTATTCATTATACATTAAATTTTTTTTGTTAAACATGAATGGTTATTCAAACGACAATGAAGAATGGAAAGCTAAATGTATTATGTGATTGAAGTATATTTTAAATTAAGATATTAATATTAAAATTTCTAATAATTATTATGTTTTTTTTTTAATTATTATTTTATTTTAAAAATCACTTTCTTATAGGAATTAGTAAATAATTCTTAAATAATAAGATTGATTTTGATCTCATGATTATGAAGTAGAGTACAATAGTTGTAGAGTACAATTTTTTTTTGGTGATTACAATATTCAAAGATAAGAGTTGTTTCTTTCAAACATATATGAATAATTGATAGAGGATCGATTCAACAATTCTACTTTTTTTTTTTCTTGTTCAACAACTTCAATCACCCTAACTGTCACCTATCATCCTTGAGTGAAACTCAATGTATCAAAATCTCATCGAATCAAATGCTCAAATTCTCAAATACCACTTGTGGAGAGATGATTAGACAACCCAACAAAATTCCTCTCTTCTCCCCTATAACCAACTTTGAAAAGCCAACTTGAAGGTCAACATAGTTCAGGGAATCATACATGTGATTATGCTATATTTTGACATTAGATTCTATTTTAAAGCAAGCATTCGTTGAATCAGTCCGGTGGTTTTGATGTGGTCTAGCTAAGCAGTGATGGCAATCGATGAGACTTGAGAGTATATAACCAAATCCATGCAAAGTGAATTGAAAATTCCCTAGTGAGAGAGGTACAATGTCACTTGTCAAGTGGAATATACAAGTGCTTCTTAGATGAAGCTATATCTATGCTCACCCAACTATGCGAGTGAATGTCAAACACCTTAGAGTTGTTTGTTCATATTTTTTAAAGTGGGATCCATACTTACCATAAAAGAGGAGATATGGGAACAAATACTTGTGAAACCTTATATATGATATTTCCTTATATGCCTAAAAGTTATGGTAATCATGGCTTCCGCAAACAATGAAATTAGAGCAGAAATTAACTACTTTTCAACTTATACTTGTTTGTAAATCATTTCACTTCTAAATCTTATTCACTAAATAGTGAAAGGAATATGCAATGATACAAAGCACAGTTTTGAGTGATATGGTATGGTAGAAGTTTTTAAAAGATTCCTCACAAAAGCACTCTTGGGGATGGTATGGTAAGAAGTTTTGAAAATACTCTTAACTTTCATATTCTCAACTTCATTCACTTGTTTGGATAAATTTACAGCTAAATAGAGACATCAACACAAGAACTTTAAATCTTAAGTCCATAAATGACATACCTGCCCAGCCCATACCTATAGTACATTTAACAAAAAACAACCTTGCAATCTGTGTGTTTCATATTAAAAATCAACCATAATACATTGTGCTCCTATTCCATTCATATGATTAAGCAAAAAACCAAAGAAAAAAATAATAAAATTAGGTGGAAAATTGCTACATTACAAGGTATAATTGGTTTTGACAAGTGATTCTAAGACTTAAACCTCAAATTGATGATTAAATTGTTTTCGTTTTTATAATTTTTTACGTTCCAAAATTTTTGAGTTTTTAAATACATTTGAACACATAAAAAAATTTGAATCCACATAGCGTCAAATCCTAGGATTGCATCTAATGATCAATAAATATCCATGTGCAGTGACTACAATCATATAGATGTATGAAGAATTAAATTGAACTTTCCCATCAAAATAAAATTTTAATAAAAACTTCCAAAGTGGGGGTATTATGTTGCTACCACATTTTTATCAAAATAATGATCATCGGTCATTCTTTCAAACTCATTAGAATAAAGAGCGCGTGACTTGGGAAATTGTTGCTTGAAATGATCAGGTTCTTATCAAAACTACGCCAATAATTCCAACAACTATAATCCAAGATCCTTATTGTAAAATAATTACTATAAATAACCTTGGCCCTAAAATCCCTTTGAATGGAGTTCTATTGATGAATCGATTTTAAATCTTTGCCCAAAGAAATTCTCACTAGCCCAAAAAGATAATAAAGAGAGTTCGTATCTAGGAATAAATCTCATTTCCTTGAACAAAAGTGGCACTATAATCTACCTGCACTACAATTGTTGCAGATATTTGGGTCTCTGCCTCGATAACCACTTTGTTGTTAGATACATTTCTAAGAACTGTTGGTTGTGGAGCCTGATTATCTTCCTGATTCAGAGGTCTTTTGTTTTTAGCTGTGTTTATAACCCATGAAGACTTTACACCCCAGAAGTATGTACATTCTTCCACGCGGGGGGATTGCAGAGGGGGGTTACCCCCTCTGCGGGTTCTGGGGGAAAGTAGGCCCCCGAAGGAAAAATTGCCTTGTAAATGTATATTGTAATTTGATTGTAAATCTGGACCGTTCATTTTAAGGTCATAGATCTGACATAGAAGTTATGTTAGGGTTTTTTTCCCTAGAAGGAAACCCTCTTTTGTGAGGGAAATGTATTGCGGTTTTGTATTATCGGGAAGATTGTATTCAGAGGGAAGAGACCGTGAGAGAAAAAAGAGGAAGTTATAGTGGGTTTTTTGTAGGTTGTATCCCTTCGTATGCTGGATAATAATAAAGAGAAGGACCTGGAAATTTCTCTGGTGGACGCAACCCACATTGGGTGAACCACGTAAATCTGTGTTTCTATTGTATTGTGTATATTCTTTGTTTTGTTTCCGCATTTGTTTTATTTTATTGCTCCGCGATCCTATTTTTCTAACAAGAACATACATGGAAAATGAAGCATCAGATGTATAAAAAGAATACAAAACATGATGAATACGGTTGGGGAAGAGAAAAAAGGGATTGAAATATATGGCCAATGTGGTTCTATTTCCCTAAATTGTGCCTTGAGTCATGGTCTATTTAAGCGCCATCCTAAGCACATTGTTCCTATCAACAATGACCTGATCAACCATTTCAAATTGTCCTTCTAACTCAACAATGTGTACGCCTTTCATGTTCGACAACATAGGTATTCCAACATGGGACAAACACCTTCAATAACCACTCACACAACCAGATCAAAGATCAACACATTGATGTTTTTACGTGATAAAACCCCTGTGGGGAAACATCCACAACCCCAGCCAATGTGGCCACTTGGAGAAATTTATTAATGAAAAAGAAAAATATTACAGAGAGATTTACAAGAGAGTTTTTCACAATCGATCATCAACAAATGACCCTCCATGCTCTTGTTGATGCTTGAATCCGTTAGGACTGAAATGACCCTGCGTTTTTATAGAGGTGGTACTCCTCCCCGTTTCAAGATACTATTGGAATTATAGTTTTCCAAAATAATATAGGACTTTAAGAAAGTCCACCGTGATATTCAAAGAAATATGTAGGTTGCAAAAAACAAAATATTTTGTTTTATAAAGATAATTCTTGAGAGATGACCAGGAACCTCACACATCACATATTTGAAAAAGATAAGCAAAATTTATTCACATCCATCATAGTTAAACTAAATATTTCCGATCACATAAAAATAAAAGAAAATGATATGCACTAGAGTAAACACATGTGGAGCTCAAATAAATAAAATGATGGATCAATCTCAAATATTTTATACTAAAAAATTAGAGTTATAAAACACCGTCAAAATTGATCTCGAGTTAGTTCTCTTGGGATTTCTGAGAAATATAAAGTTTGTTACAAAGCTTTGAAATTTAAATGCGTTTGTCCAGAGGGCTGGGATTGGGGCTCCCACGGACCATAAAGAAAATATAAACAAGAAGTAAGTTGTGGAGAGAATATGGTGGGCGATGACAAAGTAGCAAGACCTGGAAAGAAGACAGGAAGAAGTTATCAGATTTCGGTTAAACCTTTCTAGTCAAAGAAGTAGAGTAACTGGATGAAAATTTGATAAAGAAAACAAGATGTGATCAACATAAACTTACGATGATGGTCTCTCTCTTGTTTACTTGCTTATTGTTGTCCTTTTATTTTCCTCATTGACGGTTATAAGAACCATCTCAACTGTTGCTTCTTGGCTTTCTTTAGTTAATTTATCAATTGCCTTTTTTGTAGATTCTAACCTTGTACAATATCTACTGCAAACAAATATTCAGAAAAAGAACATAAAATATACAATGGAAAATACAAACATTACATAGATATTTTTTCCCTGGAAACCCAAACCAGGAAAACCAACATATTCTATATTCCTTCATGTGTAATACATTGTTTATAATACAATATACATATAGGAGCCAACGACATCCTAAACCCTAACTCAATGACCTGGATTAGTCCAAAACCCTAATTCCTTAACCGGAAATAGAAAACCATTGGCAAAAACCATGTGCCGAAAAACCACCTAAATATGTGACACGTTTCCCGAGGCAGGTGACACTACTACTCGTGCAAAGAATATAACACATACCCAACATTTTTAAACCAATATTCAATGTAATTTTTCATTGGTGCAACATTTATTTCATGCCTTGGAATAGCTTTGAGAATTTGGCCAAGTATGGGATATGGGATGAGAGGGGAGGAGGGAAAATTGTGTGTAGCGAAAGTCAAAGGGGTAGTTTGTAGGTTGCAAGGATGGACAAGAAGAATTCAAATATAAAAATTTTCATGAACCTGCCAACCCGGGAACCCGTGAAACTGCAGTTGTATAGATGATAAAAAATATACTAAGTATAGATGAACGGTCGATCGGATTCACATGCAAGAGAAATGAAATGCTTTGGAGCTCGACACCTGTGACAAGGTTGATGGTCGAAATGTAGATCACAGAACTTGTGGTGCAAAGTGAAGGTCATGAAAAATTGAGAATGAGGGCTCAAACCCGTGCAATTTAAAAATGGATAAGTGTAGTAGCAGACTTATGACATGAGCAAGTGGGTGGAGATGAAGGCTCGCCAACCCTCCAACCCGTGAATCACTGAAATATGACTAAGTGTTAAAGTTTTGAATGAGAAGAGATGTAAGGGGATAAGTGTATGCTTCAGAGGTAGAGAGTGTAATATGTAGATAATGGGTTGGCAAGTGAGGGAGTGTGATAAGATAAAGGAATGTATGAGTTTGTCGACCCATGAACCCGATAAGGAGATGAAGGAAGAGTCCCAAAAACGTCTAAGTGTAGAGACTAGTGGAGCATATGGAGAAGAGTGGAGAAAAGAGAAAAATGGTTAAGTGTGGAGATGGAAGGTGAGGGAAATAAGTGATGGGAGTACTTCATAATTCAAAAATGGAGAGGAGAACATGATACTTAGAAAAATTCTTCATAATATCTCCTTTGGACCTTTAGACTAGATCTTGAATAACTTAGACATACATAAACAAATTTCTAATCCAAAACATGCATGACGAAGCTGAGACTGAGGGCTGTGGAGTGAACTTATAAAAGTTCAAAAAAAATGTCATCTTTTGATATCAAGGCTTTTATGAATCCAAGAGTGGGAAAATATAGATGAACAAATTTTGGTGAACAACTCTTTAAATAGAGATCATGGACCAATCAAGTGTTAAGCCATGGATCAATGTAGCTGTTAAGAGCAAGGATAATATGAACCATCAGATCAATCTATGTCAGGAACATATCATGACCATCATATTTCCTAACTACAAATTCATACTAAATAAACACACTTTTACCTAACGACACATTAGACCAAGTTGATCTTAACTAACTCCTAAGTGTCTAAATATCCTAACCTCCCTTCTTAAGAAAAACTTGGGAAAGGATTGAAGGATTTACAAAGGAGACACAATAGGAGAAGGAAGGAGACATTATAGTCTACCCCCCCTTACAAAACTTCCTGAACTCCTAACATAGATCAAAGTTTGGAAAAATTCGCCTCTGTAAGAGACTTTGTGAAAATGTATGCAAATTGATCTTCTGTAGGGAAAAAGAGCACTCCAATAACTTGATTGTGAATGATCTTTCTGATTAATTCCATGTGTAGCTTGATGTGTTTTCTACACTGATGTTGAAATGGATCTTTGGTGACCTTGATGGTACTCTGATCGTCGCACTAGAGGGTGGTCAGATGCCACTGCTGGAACCCAAACTATGAAAGGATCTATCGAAGCCACAATGATTATTGACTTGCATTAATCATTGCTCGATACTCTACTTCTGCTAAAGAAAGATCAATAGATTGTTGTTTCTTACAGGCCCAAGTGACAAGTCTTGAACCAAGGCTTAAAACATAACTTGCAGTAGACTTTTGATCATTAGGGTCATCGACCCAATTTGAATCAGTGAAACCAACCAATAAAGGAGTCCCCCCGAGCTGTAATGTATCATGAACTGAACTATACCCTAGACATCTTGAAGTATCCTTTTATTTGCTTTCCAATGGATTTCATGGTGTGTTGTAATGTCCTCATTTTTGGATATTATTATATTACAGAGTGTTATGCCTACCAGATTAGCCAGATGGGGGTGACGAGGAGTTCATGAGTTATCAAGGGGTTTTATTGGGCCCGACTTGCATCATTTATCACATTTCATCATCGGGATCCATTCCACATAGTTTGGTTTTGGTTCTGTTGCATTCCGACAATTTCTATAATTTTGAGTTATTATAGGTCATATTTTAATTAATTTCACTAAGAAGGTCATTTTGGGCATAATAATTGGAGAAAACTCTTAGTGTTATAGCTCATCAGAATCGAGAGGAAGAGAAATATAGGATTAGATGATGAGATGTGACTTTCAATGGCCGGAGAAGCCATAGGGACGAATAAATAACTTTTTAGAGGCAAAAAGACTAATTAATTAATAAAGTGATTTAATTAAGGAATAATAAAAATAAAGTAAAAGTCACTGGGAGAAAAAAGGTGAACAGGGAGGATAACAGAGAGACATGGGCCTCTATTCTCTCATTATGTTGATTATAATTTTGACGTCTGGATTCTTGCTAGAGATCCCATAATACTTGGGGGTTTTGAGGGTTTTGACTGAACAAACCCTAGAGATCAGCTCGATCGTGAAATGTCCCACCTTTCCCAATCCAAGCTTGGACAAGAAGGTGAAATATTCCTCCCTCACCATTCTACATCAGTTACTATTCAATCACAGGAGAAGTTGAGGAAGCAAGGCACAATTTTGGAGTTTTCTGCAGAGCTAGGGCACACTGTTCTTGAGAGAGAAGTTCATAGAGGATTGTAGACAATGGATTTGAGAGAGATATCACTTCGGAAGTGCTATATATCACCATGGAGCCTTTTTTCATCAGGGTTTGAGTGGGTTCTTCAACCTGTCCATTCTATCTTTCAGTGGGGCACATTTCTCTTGAGGAGGGTGCATATGTATTTGGAGATCTACAACTGGAGGGTTTGGATCGTCATAGATATTCCTAGGGATCACTTCTCTTGATCATATATCTTCATATATAGAGGTTTGTAGTTTCTCTTGGGATTTTGGATCTTACATTTATTTATTTGTGGAGTTGGGTGAGTTTTCTCTTCAGGAGGGTGCATTGATCTTAGTAGATCTAGCGATTTGGATTGGGAGATCACTCCCAATAGTTTGGAGATTCACCATAGGGGTTTCCTAACCCCTAATATACTTATTAGTAATCAGTTTCAGTGATTCATAGGTCATATCCTTGGAAGCCTATTTATTGGCATGATACAACCAGTGGGGGGCACATTATGCTAGAGGGGACATCACATCTCAGCTAGGGACGAGTTGGATCTTCTAGATCTTTGGTATTCATCTTGAGGAGGCTTTTGGAAGCCTATATATTCATATCTTTATTGTATCTTGGAGGCATTATCATCCATACACTCTATTCTCTTATATGTATTCAAGATCTGCTCCATTTTTATGAGGACAACTATATATCTAAATAACATCAGATCTGAGGTATTTGTGGCTATTTCTAGTGTTATTTGTCTTTCATCTTGTTGAGTATCTTCCATTTCTATATTTCTATATTTTACTTGTTGAAAACACAACAAGAACCATCACCATAAACCCAACAAAACTCAATAAGACAAAAATATGCAAAGTGTTTGACAAAATACCACAACCAGAAAACATAAAACTTAAAATGTTCCAAGCAAATCTGTTTGGGAACATTACAGTGGTATCAGAGCAAATTTCCTTTGCCAACCTATGATATACATTGATGTTCTAGAGGAGAGATGGATTTTTTGGATTTTGCAGAAGAGATCATATATTGTAATGAGGAATATCAAGTCCTCAGTGAGACATTCAGGGCTCAAGTCCTCAGTGAGATATCCATAAAAAAATTCTAGGTGGAGCAAAGATGAGGTTACACATTGGGTCAAAAGGATGGAAGAAATCAATTATTGGTTCAACATAACAAAGGAAAACAGATACATAGCATTCAAGGAGGTAAATACATCACTACCAGCTAGTAGATGGAAGGAAGCACAGATTGATCCTACACCCATTAAGAGCAAGGAACTTTTCTGTAGTTGCAAAGAGCCTTGGGAGCCAGAACATAGATGCAGGGGCAAGGGGAAGGTGCACATTATTGAGGTGCACTATGACAGTGAGAACGAGGATATGCATGAGGATGCAACCATAGATTCCTATTTAGAGCAGTCCGATGAGGCTAGTGACTCCTATGCATCTGATGGACAATTGGATGGACATGATGATAGAGTGTGTATTTTAGCGTCCCTATCAGGCAACGTTGAGGACTCAACACTTTATCATAGTAGTGACACTTGGGAGGATTCAGATGTGTTAGCGTCTGGTATGAGGTCATGCGTGGGGGATATTTTTCCTCCCATGGAGTTTAGCATGACACAATCCTTACCTTCTCAGAAATTTATGATAGACATGACACAAGAGGATATCAATAGCATTTTGGAGGTGGTAGAGGAATCCTTTTGTAGCATTGGAACACAAGGGACATATGGATATGCAGGACCAGGAGGAGAGGCATGGTTTGGATCCAGTTGAATATATACATACCTATAAGTATGAGGAGAGCGAGTCACCTCTTTTGGTGAGTCTATTGTTAGATCAAGTTGTGGAGACCGACGACTTGTTGGGACACTCACTTCCAGGACCAATCTACAGTGATGAGAATGAACACCTTATTGGTCGAGATGACCATATCTCATGTCTAGACACATCTGTATGGGATCTAGGTGCATATGACATTAGAAGAGTGAGCGCAGAGGAGGATACAACTGCTCATACAAGATACAATGCGATTCAGATGGAGGTGGCAGTTGGTGATGGTGTGCAATGGCATACATGAGGAATCAGTAGCACAGAGGACAATGTGTAGTTTAGTGCCTTATCTTTTGAGGAGTGTGTTGATGGGGTTTCCATTATTGACACTAGCAGAGAGAGGCATGAGGTATAACCTCAGTAGGATTATGACTAGGAGTCACAAGACTTGACAGGTCAGTTAAGAGTTAGCGAGGAAATGATCATGGCATCCACTAGATGCATTGATGATACACATGCATTGGTTCCAGGTTATTTTTGGAGGGCCTCGATGGCACATGATAGTTCAGATGGGGAGCTTTCTATTGATGACTTCCATACACTCAAAGAGAGAGTGACAGTGATGAGGGTCGAATACCGACAGTTGTTGATGGATAGAGATTACCTATTGGAGGTTGGCAAGATGTATCACAGGGAACTGAGGGAGAAGGAGATTGAGGTGGATCGAATAACTCATGAGTTGGCGAGCACACATGGATTCTTGGAAGGCGCACAGACAATCCTTCAGGAATCAAGGTCCATATTAGAGGAGCTCCTTGATGAGACTAGTTGGGGATCCACTACATCTATCTCAGTAGAGAGCCATATGTTTACTTCAACTACTTCGCCAGAGGATGTTAGTGGGTTGGTAGAGGAACCCCAGTTGATGGAAGTGCATGAGGGATGGATGTGCATAAGGGACACCCAGGATCGCTGATGAATATGGAGAGATGTGAACATGAGACGTTGGAGGATATCTATGTGTCACAGGGACCACCATTCATGAGGGGTTATGAGACAATTGGTCTTACACATACACCTGGAGATTCCAAAGCCAGGGGAAGTTATGAGGACACTTCCATTGGTGTTTCAGGAGTGGATGACATCCATGTAGAGGTTGACCCAATAGTACACCTTGGATACATGATGATGCAGAAGGATATAGAGGCTTGCATGAGTATACATGGGCATATGATGATGAGAGTTAATTCACATTTTATTGCAGGGAGGAGACATACTTAGTGGAGCATGGATATTCCTCTCCCTTGTAACAGTACATAGTTTTGGGAGATCACCTTCATAGTAGCAACAACTATATGAGTGATTATGGAGGGAGAGTGATTGAACAACGGTTTGTGGAGTTACCAACTGTTGTACCCGATGGTTGGAGTTTAGTGAGGAGCACAAGCGATTATTCACCATGGGTGCCAGTGGATGAGTTTTTGGTCAAGTTCTTGGGATTGACCAAATTCTATGATACTTTCCAATCCTGCATACAGTTGTAGTTATTTATGTTAACCTTCCCCAATACCTTCATCATAGACAACAACATAGGGGGAGATAAACAGTGGTAGGGGACATGGAGAGTTGGTAGGCAGCGACCACCCGACGAGAGTGACTTGATTATATACATCAGGATATGCATGGTTCATACGAGACAGTCATATGACGCTTGGGGGGTGAGGGAGAGAATCCTCAACCATGGGACATAGTATGTACCATAAATGGATACAGGTTCATAGTCTCAATAGAATGAGGACTGGGAGAAAAGATGGAAAAATGCTTATGGTGAGGTCTTTGAGGTCAGTTGGCAGGAGGTATGGTTGCAACATGAAGTGTCTGAGATCTTGAGGACCGTACATGATGTATCTATGATTGGATAGCTTGTGCATTTCAGGACTCGTCAGCAGGACAAAGAGAGATTCTCCTTGGGGGATCTCGATGATAATGTCATGAGACACATGGAGGCATGTTTGGTATGTCAGCATCACGAGTCAGGGCATGACTCTATGGCCACCCTTGTTGCAGTGTTGATTTGGGAGAGTATGCTAGCTTCTTTCAACCCTGGGGCACTAGAGATATATAGTAGGGAAGACAACATATGGATATTGCTGGAGTATGGTACTCCGCAAGCAGTAGTATGGATTGGCAGGGAGGCCGAGTTTAGTGATTATGGACAAGGCAACATGAATATCAACATACTTCTGCTAGAGGTTTATATTTTTGTGGGCATCGAGATACTTGGAATGACACCTTTAGAGTCATGTGATGTAGGATTTAGTGCTCTTCTAGAGCGCATGAGGGTTTCAGAGAATTGCATGATTGATTCTTTCCATTGTTGGGGGAATTTGAGATAAAGTCAAGATGAGTATGCTTTGTGGAAAGATGGATCTACTTGGTTGAGGATCAAATATATCAACAGATCATATTCTTGGTTAGCAGGGGATCTGGATTCAGCCATAGATGATAGTTGGGAGATGGGTTTGTGTGAGAGACTCCTTGATGGATGGATATTGTATCTAGTTTTTCCATTGGTTGGGGGTCTTCAGGAGATTCATGGTGTTGGTATCTTATAGGACTATACTTCGCAGGTCACTACAGTCCGCATCTTGATATGGGATCGAAGGATTGGAGTGCTTGGTAGTCTAGAGTTTGATGGGGTCAAGATCTAAGCAAAGTAGCCAGATGGGGGTGACAACGAGTTTGAGAGTTATTGAGGGGTTTTATTGGGCTCGAATTGAAAAATTCATCATATTTCATCATTAGTATCCATTCCGCACAACTTGGATTTGGTTCTGTTGCATTTCGACGATTTCTGTAATTTTGAGTTATTATGGGTCATATTTTAATTAATTTCACTAAGAAGGTCATTTTGGGAATAATACTCATAGAAACCTCTTAGTGTAATAGCTCATTGGAATCGAGAGGAAGAGAACTACGAGATTATATGATGAGAAGTGACTTTGAGTGGTCGGAGAAGTCATAGGGACGAATAAATCACTTTTTAGAGGCAAAAAAGCTAATTAATTAATAAAGTGATTTAATTAAGGAATAATAAAAATAAAGTAAAAGTCACTTGGAAAGAAAAGGTGAACATGGGGTACGAAAGAGATATAGGGGCCTCTATTCTCTCATTATCTTGATTATCATTTTGATGTCTGGCTTCTTGCTAGAGAGCCCATGATACCTGGGGGTTTTGAGGGTTTTGACTGAACAAACCCTAGAGATCATCTCAGTGGTGAAATATCCAACCTTTCCTGATCCAAGCTTGGCCAAGGAGATGAAATATTCCTCCCTCACCATTCCACATTAGTTACTATTCAGCCACATGAGCAGTTGAGGAATAAGGGCACAATTTTGGAGTTTTTTGCAGAGCTAGGGTGCATTGTTCTTGAGAGAGAAGTTCGTGGAGGATTGTAGATAGTGGATCTAAGAGAGATATCACTTCAAAGGTGCTATCTATCACCAGGTCACCTTTTTTCATCAGGGTTTGAGTGGGTTCTTCAACCTATCCATTCTATCTTTCAGTGGGGCACATTTCTCTTGAGGAGGGCACATCTGTATTTGGAGATCTACAACTGAAGGGTTTGGATCATCGTAGATATTCCCAGGGATAACTTTCCTTGATCATAT